>NW_026474383.1:0-10392 GCF_026875155.1 Cherax quadricarinatus
GGGGGAAAATTAATGTGTGCACGTGACGTCACGACATAGGGGCGACCTTTTCAACCGTGTGCCGTGGTCCTTTTTTAGTTCTTTTTAACTTAATGAGGGGAATACGACCACCGAGAAACCCCTTTTAGGTCATTTGATTTGTTTGGCCTCATAACTTTTCCCCCAAAAAAAAAAATTTTTTCAGAATTAAATTTTTCAAACCCCTTTTGGGGGATCCAAAAAAATTGTCCGGGAATTAAAACGAAAACCCCCAAAGGGGGACCCCAAAAAATTTGACCCGGGGATGGAGAATTTCAAAAAAAACCCATAGGGGGAATACAAAAACCTTGATCCAAGGAGATCATAAAAAAAAAATTCGACGCGGGGCGATCGGACGCGCTGCAGGGGCGCAGCGAAGGCCCGCGAGGGGGGGGTCGCGAAGGGCGGGGGTTTGGGGCGCGGGGGGGGGGCGCCGGCGCGACGGGGGGGTCACGAAGGGGGGGTCCAAAGGGGGGTCGTGGGGGGGGTTTTTGGTTGGGGGGGTCGGGGTGAGGTAGCTCGAGGGCGAGGTAAGGTAAAACCGGAAGTAAAACCAGGTGTAAAAAGGGGGATGCCCAAAGAGGCCCAAACCGGAAAGGGGCCTCGGGGAAACGCCAAAGGGGAAACGCCCCCAGGGGAAAGGCCTAAACCCCAAGGGGTGCCCCCAAAAGAAAAGTTACTCTTATTATATATATATTTTATAAATTTTTTTGTCGACCGACTAACCTTTCCGCCTTCGAGCAGCACAATGTTTGCATCATTGTCCTCATGCTTCCGGGCCGGTGGAGTGCTGCCAGCGCTCCGATTCAGTTGATTTTCTGCGCATTTCCCCTGTTTTGAGCAATAACATGACGGATAGACAGGGCGAGTGTGAATGGTCTTGGGAAAGTCGTGGTGCCCTAAGCAGTTTTACAATGCAGGTGTACTCCCACTTTTATTGTGGTGTATGGATGCCCCTGAAAAGCTCTTGGTGTGGTGTTAAAGGAGGTTTCGAGGATTTTTCATCAAATTTATAAATGCTGGATTTTATCAAACATAGTTGCAAGTACCACGAGAAAGGGGGTGGCCCTGAAGCAGCGTGAGGTAGTCACATGATGTATCCGCATGTGAAATACATAAAAGTAAGAATGTGCCCTTTGAGCTACAGGTATGACGTGGTTGCGGTCTTCCGTCTTAGGGAAGATTCTCGGCGGAATTGGGAGTGTGGAAGGAGGGCCTTTGTGGGACTGCCCGAGGGATCCTTCAATCGAAGATGACGTTACGGCAATCAAATTTCCCCGTATTTTTTTCTGGAAAAGTTCCCCAACGCAGGTCTACGCATACTTGCGGAAGGGCGAACTTGTAGGCTGTGCGGATCATTTGACATTGGCAGCCCCAAAGCATAGGAAACCCGGACGGAGGGGGGAAAAGATGCCAACACCGGGATCGCGTTGGGTCCCCGTGGTGTAGGAGACAGATTTCGCCGAAAGGCAGGCATCAGCGTTGGAGTGGGAAGTGGTAAAGGAGGTGGGACGGACTCAGTGCTACGTTTCCTCTTGGGGGGGGCCCGAGCAGCGACGAGACGAACGAGACGTGGACCTGTAAGCAACGGATGGAAGTTGGATGAGGTTTTTAAAACCTTTCCCGATGAGGTGGGGGGGAGTCGGATGATGAGCAGCGTGGACGCTCTTGGAGGAGATACAGTCTCATCGGACGTGGGAAGACCGTGTGCAAAGAGGGGAAGAAGCACCGGTAGTGGTGGGTGCACAGAGGTGCAGGAAGGGAGGGTTCTGTGGAACGGAGGTTTTTCCCCAGAGAACAGCTGGGGGGTTGATTGGAGAGTCTTAACGCCGGGCAGAGACCTGGGAAGAAGTCTTGGAAGCCCCGGTTGGATCTCCGGGAGTGGGTTTTAGCGGTGCGAAGTAAGAAGGTTCAAAAGGGTAAGCGGGGGGGGGGGACTGGACAGAAAGGTGACAACGGGGCTCTAGCAGCCCGGTCCATGGGGCCTTCCCCAAGGGGGCGGGGTAGCCGCCTTTCTGCATTTCAAGGTGCACGTAATGTTATGGCCTAAGCCGAGGGTTAAAAAAAGGTATGGGTTTGGGAAAGGTTTTTTAAAAGATTTAATGTAATTTTGTTTCTTCAGGAGCACAATTATAAGTTTTGGGTGTGAGTTGTCCTTGAAAGGATATAAGTTGTATGTGAGTGGCTCTTGGGTTTTAAAAAATGGGGTTGTTGTGGCTGTAAAAGGGAAACCAGTCCATTGCGTTTTTGGGTGGAAGAGGGGGGGGGGGTCGTGAGGGGGGGGGGAGTGGGGGCAACGAGGGTTTGTTTTATAGGAGTGTATATGCCGGCAGATGGCAATGCACGAAACAAGGAAATTTTGGAGGGAATTTTTGATGTACTATTTAAGGGGGGTTTCCCTTTGTCACTGATGGGGGGAGTTTGGAATTGTGTTTTAGGGGTGGGGATGTGGAACGAGGGGGGGGGGGTGATGTTGGGCTGTTACGTATTGTGTTTGGAGCTTTGGGGGGTTTTGGTTTTGTGGGGAGGGGGGGTTTGGCATTGAGTAAACTTTTTTCAGACGGGTTTTATGCTGAAAGTAGATGGTCTAGCAAGGAAAGCTGTACGTGTGTTGGGAGTCGGCTTTTGTGTAGGGTTTTTGACATAGGGCATTTTTTAGCAGACTTGTTTGGGGAAGGTATGGTTGGGGATACAATTGGGTTTTTTTGGAAAAATTAAATGCGGGACTCGTGAGGGTGAGGGGGGTGGTTGGCTTTTGGGAATGGTGGCAAACTTTTTTGGTTCTAGAGGGTGAGTCGTGTGTTTAAATGGGGGGAAAAGGCCGCTAAGCATTTTTAGAGGTTTCTATAAGGGGAAAGGGAAGGGAAGAGGGGGGGGTGGAGGTTGGGTTGCAAATTTTTTAAATTATCAGCTAAAGGGGTGTTATGAGGAAGGGGGGGGGGGCGGCAGTAGGGAAAACAGGGTGCAACTTAAGGACAGGTTGGCAGAGTTACAAAATGAATTTGTGCAGTAGTGTAAGGGCGGGAATGGGGCGGTGTGTGGGGTGATAAACCTTGGGGAAGGGGTTTTGCGAGGTTTTTAGGGTAAGGGAAGGATTCGATATTTTAAACTTGGAGGGTAAGGAGGATATGGGGGGTTTCTAAGGGACAGGTACGAAACTACAAAAGGCATGGAAATTATGTGATTTTGGTTCCAAAAAAAGTGGGGGAAGGGGGGAGGGGGGCGATGTATTGGGGGGTTGGGGGGGGAAAGGGGTTAGGGCATGTGGAGAGGAGGGCTGGGGTTGGGAGGTGAGTTTAAAGGGGGGGAAGTTAGGAGGCGTGTTCAACATGATATGGAAGGGCCCCGGGATAGATGGGATATAAAATGATTTTTATGAATTCAAGGGGAGCACTTTAAGTACTGTTTGGGGGGGTTTATGAAAATTTTATGCGACGGGAGGGACAGTTGGACGAACCCGCGAAAGGGTGTAGTCGTATTAGTACGCAAAAAGCAAGAGGGAAGAGTTTTTTGGTAGAAAGAGTTATTTCGCTAATGTGTGCCACTACAAAATTTTCGCGAAGATACTGGGCATAGGAGGGGAAGTGTTAGGTGGGGGTTTTTCAAAGGGGGAGATGGGGATTTGGGCAGAAGCATGAGAGATGGGGATGGCCCATTTGGGGTTTTTTTATTGCAAGGGGGGGTTTTTGGGCATTGATTAAAAAAGGGGTACAAAGGGGTAAAATTTTAGGGAGGGGTGGGACTGGGTTTTCAGGGAAAATTTTTTGGGGGTTTTTACTGATTATTTTGTGTAAAAAATTTAATAGGTGGGGGGAAGGGGGGAAGGGGTTTTTTGGGGGGGTGCCCCCTGAAAAATTTTTTTTGGTGTGGACCCTTTTTTATGGGTTTCGTTGGGGGAGGATTTTTAAGGGGGAAGGGGGGTAGGGGGGGGGGAGGGGTAAGGGAAAAGGGAGTGGAGGGAGATGGGGGAAAGTGGGGGTTTTGGGGGAATTGGCGGGGTTAAAGAGAAAATAATTTTGGGGGGGGGGGGGGGGGGGGGGGTTTTTGGGGGGGGGTTTCCCCAAAAATTTTAAACAACCCCCCAAAACATAATTCATTTAAAACTAAAAAAAAATTTACCCCAAACGTCACCCCCCAACCCTTTTTAAAAATTTCTTTTGTTTTTATGCTATATTTTTTCCCCAATCACTCCCCCTTTTTTCAAACAATATTTTTTTTAATGGCATAAAATTTCCCAATAAACAGGGGAATAATTTTTTACTTCCAAAAAAACCTTATTAAAAACAATTCTTAAAAGGGTTATAAAATTAACGGCTTTTAAAAAAAAAATTAATCAAATTTTAATTTTTTTAATTAAAAAAAATTTACTTTTTCAAAAACCCCAAACAAAAAACTTTACCCTTTATTTGGGGAGATAGGAAGCCGAAATTTAAAAGAAAACCGGATCGGGGTTTTATGTTTAAAAGGGGGAATTTGATAAAATTTTTGGGTTTAATGGGGGGGGGGGATGGATAGGGGAAAAGGGAAAATTTTGGGGTTTATTTTGGAAAGTTGAGGAGAAGGGGGGTTTAAAGGTTTTTTTTGAGGGTTGGGGGTAAGGGGGTGCGATTAAATTAAAATGGGGGTTTCCCAGGAAAAAAAAGGGGCTTTTAGGTGGGGCCGAAAAATTTTTAAAAGGGGGACCCCCGGGGGGGGAAAAAGGAAAATGTTTGGGGCGGTTATAAACGGTTTGCAGAAAAAACTTTTTTTCGGGGGACAATGGGGGACGTTTCCAAGGCCACTCAAACCCTCAAGGTTTGGGGCCAATTAAGAAAGGATGGTTTCCTTTAAGGGGGTTTTTTTTTGGGGAAGGGGGGGGGTTTTGTACTGAGGGGGCTGTGTTGACAGAAATTTTGTGTGCAAGTTTTTTATTAGCCAAAGATTTTTAAAAATAGGTCCTTTAGATTAAAAGAGAGTTATAGAAATCACTGTCCCTGTTGGTTACCGTTTTTCAAAGATAATTTTTCTGGTAGTATTTTGTTGTTTTTTTTGTAATTTTGTAGGGAATTTCTTTTTCCCCTTTGATGGGTTGATATTTGTTTTTTTCATAATTTGTTTTCCCTCACTTTGTAATGTTTTTAAGTTTCGTTGCTGAGGCAAGTATGCTGTAAATCTTGCGTTGTTGATGCTTTACAATTTTGTGAATGTCATTTTTTTTATAGAGTAATGTTTACGGTAATTTTCCGACTTTGTTTTAAGTTTAAAATTTATAATCGTTGCATGTATAAAAAAGTTACAAAAATTTAGTTTGATCATGCTTGATCAAAACAGTTTCGAAAGATGGGGTATATTTATATGTAAAATAAAGGAAAAGTGCAATAATGTGACATTTATTTTGGCAACGTTTGCTTCCCCAGGAGCTTTATAAAGCATTACAAAAATACAGGGACAAGAGGGTTTTTAAAAGGCTCGAGTGAGGTAACACTAGTGAGGTCCCCAATTGAGTTCATATGGTGTGTGTAGTATGTAGGGTAGTGACAAAAGTAATACAAATGGTAACAAAAAATCGTCATGAGAAAAGGAAAAAAAGCTTTACTTGGGGTAACAAAAAAAATATTTTGGACAATATAAACTGGAATGGGGAGCTTGTTTCAGTGTTCACTCTCTGTGCTTGTGTAGTATAACAGGAGGACTATGTGAGGGCAGGGTTTACTGTTTTCAGGAGGTTTTTGTAAGACTTCGGGATGGTGAAGCGCGTTGTTTTGTTTAATTGTATTTCGAAACAGCGATCAGTGCTGATTGAGGCACTTGCGTTGCAAAAATTTAGTTTTTTTGATCACTAATTGGGCGTCTCTAAATTTCTGAGATGATGTGGAATTTCGGTGTTGTACACGGGCGTTGTTCGGTTTATCATTCCTACAGCGAAATGGTTCAGGGCGTGTGAGGTTTTGCTTTTCACCTACAAAAATCTTGTCCACCCTCCACAGGTATAGTGTAAACTCCTGCATTGACTGGTTGTGGGTTGGATTTTGTCCTGGTTAGATCCTTTTTGAAATGTTAAGCGATGGGGACTCTGGTTTTTAGCTTGTGAAAGTGCTTTTGAGACGTTCGTGCAACTGACTGTTGGGAAGAATTATAACTTTGCTGGGAGTGGTGTTGATGCGTGGAGAATTTATGATCTGAAGAGCTCTTTTCTTGCCAGTCTTTGATGAAAAAAGAAGGAAAATGTAACTCTGTAATGTTTGGTGAATGTATGTACACTCCTCGTCAAGAAACTCAGGACTACAAATTCGGTATGCTCTTAGGAAAAACCCGATGATGAGCCTCTTTTGGTCTTGGTATCTTGACTGGAATAGAAGTGTGTGAGATCATTTTATTGGTGGGTTTCCGATAAACTTGAAATCTTAGTTGTTGTCTACCTTGTGAATGAGGACGTCGAGGAAAGGTAGCTTGTCTATGGACTCTTCTTCTAGTGTAAACTGGATCGCCGGTTCAACTGCGTTGAGCCTCGCCTGAAGATCCCGTACATCAAAACGTTTTGGAGTTATTACGAGGACATCGTCCACGTAACGTAACCAAGTGACGCTTGAAGGGATGATGTTGGCGAAGTGTTCGGACTCTAGGTGTTCCATGTATAAGTTGGCAAGGACGGCACTTATGGGGGACCCCATTCCCATGCCGTAGGTTTGTTTGTAGAGCTTGTTATTGAAAGAAAAACAGTTGAAATTAACACAGAGTTCAATTAAGTCAACAAAATCTCCGGGAGGTAGAGGAAGATTAAGGTCCTGATTGACTTTACGTCGTAGAACCTCGATGGCTTTTTTGGTAGGTATTTTTGTGAAGAGGGAAGTCACATCCAAACTGCTTAGTTTCTTGTTACGGATGGAGAGGTTACGGATGCGGTTGAGAAGGTCACCTGAGTGTTTAAGATGAGCGGGGCTGATGGTCCCCAGAAGGCAGGAAAGATGTTTGGCATGGGAATGGGGTCCCCCATAAGTGCCGTCCTAGCCAACTTATACATGGAACACCTAGAGTCCGAACACTTCGCCAACATCATCCCTTCAAGCGTCACTTGGTTACGTTACGTGGACGATGTCCTCGTAATAACTCCAAAACGTTTTGATGTACGGGATCTTCAGGCGAGGCTCAACGCAGTTGAACCGGCGATCCAGTTTACACTAGAAGAAGAGTCCAATGACAAGCTACCTTTCCTCGACGTCCTCATTCACAAGGTAGACAACAACCTAAGATTTCAAGTTTATCGGAAACCCACCAATAAAAATGATCTCACACACTTCTATTTCCAGTCAAGATACCAAGACCAAAAGAGGCATCATCATCGGTTTTTCCTAAGCATACCGTTTTTGGGTAGTCCTGAGTTTCTTGACGGGGAGTTACATACATTCACCAAACATTCACAGAGTTACTTTTTTCCTTCTTTTTTCATCAAAGACGAAAGAAAAGAGCTCTTCAGACATAAATTCTCCACGCATCAACACCACTCCCAGAAAAAGTTATAATTCTTCCCACGTCAGGTTGCACTGAACGTCTCAAAAGCACTTTCCACAAGCTAACACCAGAGTCGCCATCGCTTCAAGCACTTCAATAAAGGATCTAACCAGGACAAAATCCAAGCACCACGAACCAGTCAATGCAGGAGTTTACACTATACCCTGGGGAGGCTGTGACAAGATTTACGTAGGAGAAACAGCCAGAAACCTCGACACCCGCCTCAATGAACACATTACGCATGTGGGAAACGATAACCTGAACAACGCCTGTGTACAACACCGAAATTCCACCAGTCATCTCATGAAATCAGAGACGCCCAATTAGTGATCAAAGAAATAATTTCCGCAGACGCAAGTGCCTCGAATCGCACTGATCGCTGTTTCGAATACAATTAAACAAAACAACGGCAGCTTCACCATCTCCAATTCTTAGCAAGAATCCTCCTGAAAACAGTAAACCCTGCCATCACATAGTCTCTCCTGTTATACTACACAAAGCACAGAGAGTGAACACTGAGACAAGCTGCCTCATTCCAGTTTATATTTGTCCAACCTATTTTTATGTTACCCAAGTAATAGCTTTTATATCATTTTACTCATGTACGAATTAATTGCTCTACCATATTGTATTACTTTTGTCACTACCACTACTACTACACTACTACTACCCCTAGTGAACCTCAATTGTACCTCACTAGTATTCACCTCACTCTGAGCCTTTTTATATACCCTCTGTGTCCATGTATTGTTTGTAATGGCTTGATAAAGCTCCTGGAGAGCGAAACGTTGCCACAATAAATGTCACATTAGTTGCACTTGTGTCCTTTTACTTTACATATTGTCGGTAATTCTACCAACTTTATTACAATCTGTCGGTATATTTATAGATGAATTTTCATGGGGGGGGGGGGTCCCACCTCCAACAGTTTTGTGTGTATGTGACAGATATATTATCATTTTGTATAATGTGTGTCAGTGAATGGTGTGTATGTATTTTGCGTGTTTTAAATTTTTTTCTCTTGCACTTGTGATATAATTCTTCGTAATCTTGTCCAGATCCTGTATTATTGTGGTATTTAATATTTTATACTATCTTGTAATTTATGATGTTTTAAATAAAATATAAAAAAAAATGTATGCGTCGCCTTTCCACTCGAGCCAGCGATCCTACAAGAACCAAGCACCTAGCACATAGCTATGTGTTTTCTGTCTTGGCCCGAGGACGCTCGTGGGAGTGGTACCTAATGGATTAATTTCAGCCTCATCCTGTTTGAATACCCGCCCAGCAAGCAGTCTATATAGTAATGAAATCACGAAACAAGTTTTTAAAAATAAGTTAAAAAGGGGGTGAAAGGGTTCTTGGGTCGAGCCCGGGCATCGTCATTTGGTAAATGTTTAAAAAAAACACTTGTTTCGTGATTTCTTTTACATATAATGTTGTTGAGGCGGTATTCAAACAGGATGAGGCTGAAATTAATCTTTGAGATACCTCTGTCACGAGTGTCCTCGGGACAAGACAGAAAACACATAGCTATGTGCTAGGTGCTTGGTACTTGTAGATCGCGGCTCAGTGGAAAGGAAAGGGGTACTTTGTGTTTTCTTTGGAGGCGAAAGGTTCGAGGGTCGAGATAAGGTATTAATACTTCCATTAAATTAAAACATTTCTTGATTAAGTTTTGATTTCCTGTTGGTATTTATATAATTGATAGAAAAATCAAGGAATGTTAACTTAGATAAAGATTATTACGAGTAAGAGAGAACGAACCTTTCCTTAGGAGAAACTATTCTCTTTATTATTAAAAAATAACAATGCTCTCCTCAAGCTCGTAATACTCTGGCATTTTGCCAATCACTGCTTGGTACAGTCTATTCCACTTTTGACCGATGTTCACAGTAATGCGTAACCAAGTTTTTGTTTACACACTCTGGAACATGCTGGGCTCTGACTGGATTCTGACTAAGCTTGGCTACCGTATGACCTGGTCCGACAAACACTTCACAAGTGAATACTCTACAGAGGATGGAGGGTAGAATGCCTGGTCGCTGGCGATAGCCACCTGACCAAGTGAACTGAGCTTCCCTGCTGCCCTTCTGTAATCCTGTTTACTTTTCATTGCGTAGGCTGTGTATGACCCCAACGGCTTCATGATTTCCCAATAATAATAATAAATAATAAAAAATAATAATAATAATAATAATAATAATAATAATAATAATAATAATAATAATAATATTAAAATAATAATAATAATAATAATAATAATAATAATCACGTAGCTCGATCGCTAGAGCACTCAGCTCACGCACTGAGGTCCGGAGTTCGAATCTCCTCTGGTACGGCTGGAAAAACATTAGGGACGTGTTTCCATAAGACACCTGCTGTCCCTGCAAACAGTTTTCAGGGCCTGGGGATTTGTTTGCTTTAATTTCTCTATTTGTCTGAGAACATGTCACTAGTTACTGCAATCGTGCATAGTTTATTATCGTCCTGTTCTACATCATTTATTATTTCTGGAATTTTGCTAGTATCTTCCTGAGTAAAAACTGAGAGGAAGTAAGTGTTGATAAGTTCACACATTTCCTTGTCACTGTCAGTGATCTGACCAGAGTTACTCTTAAGTTGGCCTATTTTGTCCCAAATCTTACTTCTGTATACCTGAAAGAACCCTTTTGGGTTAGTTTCCGAATGCCTTGCGACCTTAGCCTTATATCCCTTTTTGCTCTTCTTATTCTCTTTTTTTTTATATATCTCTTTGACTGAATATTTTATTGATTTTTTTTTGTCCTTTCCCTCTTTTGTACGCCTACAAATGCCTCCTTTTGCCAATGGGGTGTTTTAACGTTTATCCCCTTGGGGTCATTTTTTTTTAGATTAATCTTCCTC
>NW_026474384.1:0-11084 GCF_026875155.1 Cherax quadricarinatus
TAAAAAACCCCCAACAAAAAACCTCCTTCTTCATTTTGGGAAACGAGAGCTACGCGTCCCTCTTAACAAAATGATCCCATGATCCCCTATCACAAAGCTCACAGAAGGAAATTTCTTGGGGGAATCCACCTTGATAATAGACCAAATTACAAACACATGTACCCGGGAGTTTACCTGGAGAGATTTTCGGGGTCAACGCCCCGCGGCCCGGTTGTGACCAGGCCCCTGGTGGATCAGCGCCTGTAAACCGGCTGTTGCTGCGGGCTGCACGCAAACCAACGTATGAGCCACAGCCCGGCTGATCAGGAACTGACTTTAGGTGCTTGTCCGGGCCAGCTTGAAGACTGCCTGGGGCCCGTTGGTAATTCCCCTTATGTGTGCTGGGAGGCAGTTGAACAGTCTCGGGCCCCTGACACTTATTGTATGGTCTTTTAACGTGCTAGTGACACCCTGTTTTTCATTGGGGGGATGGTGCTCGTCTGCCAAGTCTTTTGCTTTCGTAGTGAGTGATTTTCGTGTGCAAGTTCGGTATAGTCCCTCTAGGTTTTTCCCAGGTGTATATAATCATGTATCTCTCCCTCCTGCATTCCAGGGAATACGGGTTTTTAGAAACCTCAAGCGCTCCAGTAATTGAGGTGTTTTATCTCCTTTATGCGCGCCGTGAAAGTTCTCTGTTACATTTTCTTGGGGTCGGCAATTTCACCTGCCTTGAAAGTGCTGTTAGAGTGCAGCAATATTCCAGCCTAGAAGAACAAGTACCTGAAAGTGTCATCATGGGCTTGGCCTCCCTAGTTTTGAAGGTTCTCATTACCAAACCTGCCCTTTTCTAGCAGATGCGATTGATACAATGTTATGTCTTGAAGGTGAGACCTCCGACATAATCACTCCCGGTCTTTGACGTTGGTGTTTCGCTCTATTTTGTGGCAAATTTGTTTTGTACTCTGATGAAGTTTTAAAATTTCCTCTGTTTACCATATCTGAGTAATTGAAATTTCTCATCGTTTGAACTTCATATTGTTTTCTGCACCCCACGGGAAGATTTGGTTGATGTCCGCCTGGAGCCTTGAAATTTGGAAACACTGTCATGCAGATTCGGGTGTCATCTGCAAAGGAAGACACGGTGCTGTGGCGTACAAAAAATTTTTCCAAGAAAATTTCAAGACCGCAGGCATACTATCGAAGATACTGTACTATGTTCCACAGTCAGCTCCCCTGGCCCTATATCACTCACTTATTTCCCCCTATCTCACCAATAGAATTTGTGCAAGGGCTCAACAACAATAACCATCCAGACCATTAATTACCCAACAAAAGGCTGCAGTCATAATGATAACAAATTCCCACTACAGGCAGCACACCCCACCAAATCAAAACTCTAAACTTACTCACCATACAAAACCCATCCAAATTTAAATTATTGTACATACTACATACATAGAACACCTAACTTGGATATAAAACCTCCCCCCTCAAGCGTCTCCTTACCAACCTCAACAGAACACATGACCATAACACACTCTTTGATAAAAAAAATAAATAACAAAAAGGCACAATACCGTGACTGGAACGATACACAAATAACCCGCATATAAAAGAGAGAAGTTTTACGACGACGTTTGTCAATGGTCCAAGTGGGACCGAAACGTCCGTCGTAAGCTTCTCTCTTTACGTGCGGGTTTTTTGTGTAACACTCTTTGATGTTCCTCGGGGTCCATCTCACACTATGCAAAAGCTCAATGCATACAAAAGGCCCAAAAATCTGGAATTCATTCCCTTTGGAAATATAAAAGAAACACTGTCTGTTTATAAATTCAAGTTTCTTCTTAAAAATCACTTACTTACCCCAACTAAATAAATACTGAATAATTTTTGTGGAAAATTTTGTAGGATGACTACCTGTATGAAACCTCAACATTACATGCATACGAGCAATCTCATTGGGGATAACACTATATTGTTTACCGTAGTCCCCGTGTAGACATGTGAGAAAACTTCACCACTCCTGGTCACTGCAGGTGGGCCTTCGCCCTCACAATCTTATCCATATCTATCCGAGACCAGTATAGATTGGATACACCCACAAGTAGGGCGCTACTAATTAATTGTGGACTGTATAGAATTATATTATTTAAACTGAATGAAGGGGGGGGTGGGTTTTACAATGGACATATCCATCAAGGAAAAACACTTGTACATAATCTCCCCACTTACCAATATTCTCTGGTGGTCACTTGATGTAGCTGGATCACCCCATAACCTATCCAATTAAACATACCTAATGGCCAGCATCAGTCGCTATAACTAAAAAGGGTTTAAACTTAGCTGTGGGTGATTGATGGTCCTTATTTCCTCTATTCACCATTCATTTCGATGTCCTGCTATACCGACAACGGTTCTTATTCCAGCAGGACGAGGTATCCATTGGTTTGTCCCCTTTAGAAGTCGTGACTCCATAAAAAACTTCACTACCTCGAGACAGGAACAACGAGGTAAACTTTGGGGCACACACACTCTGGGAATGGCGGCTCATATCGCTTCAAAGATTCCTTAACTTAGTGTTTTTATCACTGATTAATTACAATTCACAAGACGATTTAATGACTCATAATTATTATACACATTAGAGGTCGCTCCATTAAGATCTGAGACCGATTGAGTGATGATTAAACCACGGGTATTTTAAACCCGGGACACACTCCATGGCGACGTGCCAGTCACCCCCAGTCCTAAAATTATTCATTTCATTTTACCACCCTTTTACGTGGGTCCCGTAAATCACGTTCCCTCACTCTTCACCAGGAACAGTTACGACACTTCCTATTATGAAGTGAGGCTATATTAATCCTTAGGCCGCCGTGAACGCCAATTTCCTGGTCCAATGTTTTCACAGCCTCCTCACTCCCTTCAAAACACTCCCGCCTCTCTTGCCCTGACTTGACCTCTCCCCCCCGCACATCGCGCAGGCGCAGGGCGAACCCGGTTGGTTCTATTCAAAATACAATTTAGAAAAACAAGAATGCATTAATCATGTATATTTACATTATAAAAATATATACAGTATAATTAGGGGAAAATTTTTTTTCCCACACGGGCGGCGGGCTGAGGTCGTTGTTAGATGACTTAAATAACGTGGAGTACAATTTTCCCATCTTCACTGGCCATCTGGCTTGGGAACTCCCAACATTGGTATTTACATAACCCACCAATTATTTTTTCCCCCTTTTTAACTCCTCAGGTAGGGCTCCATCCAAAGCACACTCAAGCCTCCATGCTTCTGGTTTTAAAACAATTTCCCTATTATTGTAAGGTGTGACACTAAGCCTATGCTCTCTGGGTTAATTTATTGGGCATACTGGAATTATGAGACTAACAATAAAAAGTCTCTCTCAGTGTCCAAAGTCAGCCCACACATTACTGCATATAGGCACTTCAACTCTATGGCCATCCATTTTTATTGATCAGTCAAAATGGGCTAATTACTGTTCCTTCCTCAGGGGCATAAGCCTATGCTCCCTGAGGGAGCCTATGCTCCATGGTATGCCCAGTATTGGCATACTGGAATTATGAGACGTTAAACAATAAACAAGTCTCTCTCAGTGTCCCCAAGTCAGCCCCAGCACCTTTACTGCTTTATTTCATTAACCCCTTCACATATCCTCATTAGTTCCTCTTCCAGTTGACGTCAAAACCGGAAAAATTGTCCACATAAGATTATTTACCCAATTACTTCGCTTAGTGGACACCGGGTGCACTTAAGGTGTGCATTTATCGTCGCCTAAATTTAAGAACAATTTATTAATTTAACTGTTTATTAATTATATCATTATAACAGTAAAACAATTTTGGTGTCTTGCTCAGTTCGCAGAGCGGGGCCCCGTTAAAATGTCCATACGCCCTCCCATAATTAGTAGATAATTCTGACGGTTTTTGCTTCCACGGAAGTCGCGCCCAGTAATGTCCAATTCAAATTTAAAAATCCTTCAGGTATTGTTCCTGAGTAAAGGAATCATTTGGACTTTCCCCATTTATATTAATCCCTATGGGTGTCCAGTTCCACAAATTAGACTGGTTCAGCTCATTCTCGATAGAAGAATACTTGTACTGGGGTTTACCTTTTTGAGTAAGACACCGTAACTGTATTCACTACTTCCTCTAGTCATTATTTTCTAGGCGTAGTCTGCCATATATTACATGGCCCGTACCAGTGTTGAGGAGAGTGACGCCCCATGCTTTTGGATTTATGCCCTTTATTCTGAATTATTACATCCAACACCGGGAAGGCTACCTCAGCTAGGCCATCATTATTGCCAAATTTGCTGCAACCTTTACATCAGTCACTGTAGTGTCAGGGTTATTAACATTATCATTATTGTCCCCATTATTGTAAGAATCCCATACAATCCCGCAAAATAACTGTATGGTGCATTCCCTTGTTGCATTGATAGCAACTGTTCAATTTTGGTTTTGACAATCCTTTACATTATGATTGTCTAGAATCTGATAAATCTGTCAATCCTTTCATCCTCTCCACTTTAATTTTCCCATGAATTATAGGCATTACAATTTTTAGTGAAATGAGTACCCTTGCAGAAGAGGCAGTCTCTTTTCCTTTCCTGACCTCTATTAACTGGGTTTACCCTTACTGAGGTACTTATTCCTCTTACCTTGATGGGGAGGAACCACTATTACTGATTTCCCGGCTTGATATGTGCCTATTTAACTCTTAACTATGATTATACCACTGGGATTATTTTCCCTTTTGAGACTTGACAGATACTTCAGTCATTATGTGTTATATCCTTAGAAAATGTTTGGGTGACTGGTTTGCAATTGAACAATTAATTCCTGCCGACCTAGTCTGATTTCCTCTCCAGACCGTACTCTGGAGGCTTTGGCAAAAATCACCCTTTGAATAATAGGTTGATCAAAACTGCCTGGCTTACACCTTTTTAAATTTTTTCAAAGCCTTACTTTTTCAAACAGGTTCTCTTCCAATTCGTAATGTTGATTAATTAAAGCATTTATTTCCATTCCATCTGCACAATTCTCCACAGATATCTTTTACAGTCTTTAAACCACAATTTGTACCACTCTAAAGCATCTAAATATAACTTTAATTCATTAGGTTTCACGGTTCTTTGATTAATTAAATCCAAGCACTTTTATGCCTTCGTCACATGGCCTTTAATAGCCTGTAATGATGTTTTCATTACACTAAAATCCACGGATTGTCAGCCACCTTAACTCCACAGATCCAGTCAGGTTAGAGAATTATTAATCACTGATTATGCAACTTAAGTAGGCGCCTTATAAAAGTAATTCTTTGCACTTTACTCTTGTATAAATCCTAGCCACACATGTGCTAGCAATTAATTAGGCTAATTATCACCCCCCACACGATCGATTAAATTTGTGTACTTTATTTCCCACTTTCTTCAATCAGTCACTTAATTATTAAGTAATTAATTCAGTTAATTTTTTCACTGACTGCATCCGGTTCAGGAAAGGACCAGCGGGCAGATGGGAAAATTTTGTAGGGTGACTACCTGTACGTACCTCAACATTACATGCATACGAGTAATCTCATTGGGGGGACAACACTATATTGTTTACCTAGTCACCCCGTGTAGACATGTGAGAAAACTTCGCCACCCTGGTCACTGCAGGTGGGCCGTCGACCTCACAATCTTATCCTATCTATCCCAGGGCCAGTATAGATTGGATAGCACCCACAAGTACGGTGCTACTAATTAATTGAGGACTGTATAGATTATATTAGTGTAACTGAATGAAGGAAGGGGGGTAGGTTACACATGGATAAATCCATCAAGGAAAACACTTGACATAATCTC
Source organism: Cherax quadricarinatus (assembly GCF_026875155.1). Taxonomy (NCBI): domain Eukaryota; kingdom Metazoa; phylum Arthropoda; class Malacostraca; order Decapoda; family Parastacidae; genus Cherax; species Cherax quadricarinatus. The sequence continues at coordinate 5,853 of NW_026474384.1, forward strand.
ACCACTTACCAGATATTCTCTGGTGGTCACTTGATGTAGCTGGATCACCCATAACCTATCCAATTACAACATACCTAAAATGGCCAGCATCAGTCTGCTATTTAAATAGAAAGGTTACTTAGCTGTGGGTGATTGATGGTCGTTATTTCCTCCATTCACCATCTCATTTCGATGTCCTGCTACACCGAATGGTTTTTATTCCAGCAGGACGAGGGATCGTTGGTTTGTTCCCCCTTTAGAAATCGTGGACTCCATAAAAACTCACTATCCTCGAGACAGGAACAACGAGGTAAAAATGTGCACACCACTCTGGGAATGGCGGCTCATATTTGCTTCAAAAATTCCTTAACTTAGTGTTATTATCACTGATTACATTACAATTCACCCAAGACGATTTAATGTCTCATAATTTATTAACAACTAGAGGTCGCTCCATTAAGATCTGGGGACCGATGAGTGATGATTAAATCACGGGTATGTTAACCCCGGACACACTCCATGCGACGCGCCAGTCACCCCGGTCCTACATTATTCACTCATTTTACCACCCTGTACGTGGTCCGTAAATCACGTTTTCCCTCACTCTTCACCAGGAACAGTTATGACACTTCCTATTTGAAGTGAGGCCTATATTAATCCTTAGGCCGCCGTGAACGCCAATTCCTGGTCCCATGTTTTCACAGCCTCCTCAACTCCTTCAAAACACTCCCGCCTCTATCTGCCCTGACTCGACCTCTCCCCCCCCCCCACATCCGCGCAGGCGCAGGGCAAACCCAGTTGGTTCTTTTTCAAAATACAATTTAGAAAAAACAAGAATGCATTAATCATGTATATTTACATTATAAAAATATATACAGCATAATTTATGGAATTTTATTTTTCCACAATTGTATCTCATAAATGTTTAACCTGTGACCCATTCAAAAATTTGTTATTTTTATTACATTACCCAACAGAATACTCCATTCTACTGAATGCTCAGTAAATGACCATATGACCCGTCTTTGGAATACTCATTTGTGCTAAATTGTTATCTGTTTACAATAATGTTACCACTGAATATATCATTGCTTAGTTAATCTTAAGTTAATTTTAAGCCTTGCCCAAAATGCTCTGCATACAAGGGCTTTGGCATGTTACACTTAAACCCACGGGATTTCCTTGTACTTCTATGTATCATGTTCAAATTAATAAATAAATAAATAAATAGATATGAATAGAGAACCTAAACCTAAAACAGTAAGTCAAAATGACTCATTTCCTGCAGGGTTTAAAGAAAATAAAAATAATAATAATAATAATAATAATAATAATAATAATAATAATAATAAAAATAAAAATAATTAATAATAATAATTAAAAATAATAATAAAAAATAATTGTGGAAAATTATTCGGTCCTAAAGTTCCACAGGGCAGATGCGTCAGACGAAGATCCCACATGTCGTGGAGGAACGTTGGGTTGGGGGCCTTACATCCACCCAAAACCACAACATACTGACTCAAGAAATCGTAATGACACGATTGCAAACAAACCATTCCCCGGCCGGGATTGAACTGCGGTCATAGAGTCTCAAAATTCCAGCCCGTCGCGTTAGCCACTAGACCAGCTAGCCACAATAAGATTCATCCACTAGGTATATTTCTACACCATAGGAAGGTTAGCACAGGCACCACTGTGACCACAATGCAAGTTTTTACAGACGAATCTCCAGCTAGCGTGGCCGTGACGAACTCTAGCTCAAGTCCCTTCACTGCCGTCAACATGACTCAAGAAATCGTAATGACACGATTGCAAACAAACCATACCCCAGCGGGATTGAACCCGCGGTCATAGAGTCTCAAAACTCCAGCCCGTCGCGTTAGCCACTAGACCAGCTAGCCACAATAAGGGTTGGTGAAGGTGGTTGGAAGGTGCATTTTAATTGATAGATTTACCCTTCAAAGAAGAGGTAGCTAGTTTATACTGTTAGTGAACTAATATTAGGACTATTGAGGCAACTGTAGATGATAATAATGTAGACCTAAGACCTTAACATAGGTAGTAATAGGCCGGTAATATAGGCAGACCCTAGGTTATGTTAGCTAGGGAGATCCGGCAGCCCAAGTTTGAACACCCAGGCACGGGTTTTGAGACCGCAGTGCCTCCTTCATTTGTCGAAACTCTGAACGAGGTGCACCGCTGTGAACATCAGGGCGATGCCCCACGTGTCTACACATACTAGACCTGGGGAAATCTGGTGGAGGCACCTCAAAGTACCATAGATGACCTCCTCCATCAGGCCCATACAGTAAGACGAGACCTCCCTTTCTTTTGCAGTATTCTGGCCAGTTTCTGGGAAAATATGCGAGTTGAAACTGTGGGTCTTTGTGCAGTCGGACGGCCAATGATCTGTATATGCTGGCGTCTCCTCATTGTTAAGCTTAGAAGCTAGTGTCACTTTCTGCATAGTTGTACTAGGGGATACACTTCCCTTGGAAACAGGAATTTCTGAGGTGCAGGCAGGTCACTAATACCGACTGAATATTGCAGGAATTAATGCTCCCAGTTGCACGTGGTTCTGAGGGGAAGTCCAGAGGAGGCTAAAGCTTATGGAGGTTGAAGACCGGAATACATCCTCCAACACCAAGTAGGTTAGTCCTTTATTTGTGAATGCAGGCAAGATTTTCTTGCAACATCAGTCATTAATGGAAATCTGTCCTATATGCCACTTGTGAGGCTGAGGTACCAACGTCAGGGCTTGGTATCAACAGAGCTTTCTAAGGTAGACAACTCACATGGAGGCAGTCCAGACAAATTTCCATAATAATAATTAATAATAATAATAATAATAATATAATAAATAATAATAATAATAATAATAATAATAATAATAATAATAATAATAACTTTATTTGCTACAAGTACATGTACAAGGTATACAGACCATAGCTGACATCAATGACATACTACTATATAGAAAGTCCTTTGTTATGCTGAGCATTTAATAGTAATAATAATAAGTTTATTTTGACATGATGCATGGTTGTACAAAGGAATATAATAGTTGAGTGTACAGGCCCAAAGCCACTTTGTATGCTGAGCATTTCGGGCAAACTTAAAAATTAACTTAAGATTAGGAGACAATTATAGTTCATATGGTCATTAGATAAGCTACAGGAATTACAAGAGAATTGAATATTCTATTAAGTAATGCTACATGGCTTTGATAAGTCTAGTAGATTTAGATTTTGCCACCGAAGTGGCTAGTTTTATTGTGCACCCCCATATCCATCCTGTGGGACGGTAGCGCAAGAGCATATGGATACACAAAAGACCTAGGAACTAGGCCCCAAAGGGTTAACAGGAATACATATGGATTTATATCTGCATATCTGTAGTTCAGTTATCTGTTACAAGCAAATTTAGGAAATTTGCTTAGTATATCTGGTATCTATTTTTCATTATCAAGATATCTTGACATGTTACATAGGTTATTATACTATTCTGTATTCCTCAGTAAGTGGACAATTAAGCACTTAGTGCTCAAGACAGTGACCATATGCCTGATCACATAATTTACATTTAGTTTGATCATCATCTGTGTGTCTCCCAAACTGCCAGAAGTACTTGTAACCAAGCCTAATTCTGGCCACTACAACATCAGTCAGTACTTGTACCCAAGCCTAAGTCTGGCCACTACAACATCAGTCAGTACTTGTAACCAAGACTAAGCCTGGCCACTACAACATCAGTCAGTACTTGTAACCAAGACTAAGCCTGGCCACTACAACATCAGTCAGTACTTGTAACCAAGACTAAGCCTGGCCACTACAACATCAGTCAGTACTTGCAACCAAGCCTAAGCCTGGCCACTACAACATCAGTCAGTACTTGTAACCAAGCCTAAGCCTGGCCACTACAACATCAGTCAGTGTTCACATTGCAAGTTGCTCCATAAACATACTTATCTATGTTCATGTTATCATAGTGGGTTATAGATCTACTCAGGCTTCTAACTGCATTCCTATAACAATCATTTTCATTATTTACTTCTCTCCTAATATTATTCCTAATGCTAGACACATATATACCAAAGTTATATTCTACATTCTTCTTCTGGATGCTCTTCTTGGCTAACATATCAACTTTATCATGAAATAGTAATCCATTGTGTGATGGGATCCATAGCAATTGTACATTAATTCCTTTGTCCCTGATTTTTTGAGTATCTATACCTGGCTTCTCCAATGAGCATGTTGTTGGAGTCATTATACGAGTTAAGAGCATTCAGTGATGACATAGAATCAGTAATGATGATAGAGTCAAGCTCAGTGTCATAGGCTAGCTTTAGCACCATTAGGATTGCAAACAGTTCAGTTTGCAATGTAGACGCCCAGTTGTTAATTCTTTTGCCTAGTTCAACAAGTTTATTATCATTCTTAACTAGGGAGGTGGCAACAAGAGCAGATGCAGCCCTGCCAGAAGACTCCTGTTTAGATCCATCAGTGTATATTACTTGTGATAACTTATTACTGCCAGCTAGGCGAGAAATTTCTTCTTGAGCAGTTGCTCTAACAAGAGATTTAAGGAAGAGATTACTAGCAATGAGCTTCTGTGGAGGCACTTGCAGGCATATGATATTAAATGAATACATCTTCCATGGAGTGGTGAAATGCTTTTGTTGTCTACAGTGATTCATTTCATGCAGGTTATAAAACTTAATGCAATTGCACATTTTCACAATCCATTTAGATCTGTTGTATTTACTTCTAGACACTTAGTAAAGGTCATTGTGACAATGTCTGGTTCATTTCTTAACATTCTAATACCGAGTACAGTGCTAATCTCAACAATCCTATCACTGATACTAGAAATACCAAGCTCCTTCCTCATATTAAGAACCTTTGTAGATTTGGGACAGCCAAGAATAATTTTGAGAGCATCATTTTGCATTAACTCCAAGGGTCGAAGAGAACTTTCTCCAGCAAATATCAACATGGGAGCAGCATAATCAATTAAGGACCTAACATAGGCTATGTACATCATTCTCACGATTCTCACATTTGCACCATAGTTGGGATTGTAGCCAGCAACAGCTTTGTGAGCATTTAGCCTATCTTTGCATTTCTTATTTAGTTGTGGTATAGTGGATTTGTTAAAGGGTACATCTACACCAAGATATCTGTAAGTTTTAAAATACTAAAGTTTTCACCCCGCAAATAAAGGTGGGGATTTGTTTTCTTGTTAAAG
>NW_026474385.1:0-10199 GCF_026875155.1 Cherax quadricarinatus
ATAAAAGGGGGTTTGGTCCCACCGCCTTTGAGGTGTCAATTCCAAGCACTTTTCACCTCCCCCTTTGGGTTATATGTACCTCACCCAGCACTTCGGGTGTACCCCCCTATTTGATTTCTTGGAGTCCACGTTTCCCACTGAAAAATACTTTTTTAAAATCCGTGTTGAGCCCCTGACATACCTCTGGGCGTTTCTTTGAATTCCCCTTTCACCCTTCCTCAGTCTGATTACCGGGGCCTTGCTGTTGTTTTCCTCCTGATTGGCGTACAACAGCTTGGGTCAGTCTTGACTTTCGATGCTATGTCATTTCATTTGTCGCTGACCCCCCCTCTTATCGTGCATATTCTTTTTCGGCCTTCGCTAATCTCTTTTTTTTTCCAAAAGTTCTCGTCTTCTGACCTTTTCCTTTCTCTAGTACACCTAGTTTTTCCTCCCTACACCTTTGGGGTAAACCCGGACTCATTCGTTTTTTCCCATTATTTCTGTTCCCTTGGGAAAAAAACCTCCCTCTCCCTCCTTGCTTTTTGTTGCCACATATCCATCATTTCTTGTACGGTTTCCCGTCAGTTCCCTCTCCCACTGAATGTCTTAAGGAATTTCCTCTGCCTGATATTTCCCCCCTTTTTTGTGTTTGGTTTTTCCCACCTATTCCTGCTACTCTCTCCACTTAGAAATAAGAACAAAAAAAACAAAAAAAGGGAGGAACACTGCAGGGGGCCTGCTGGCCCATACGGGGCGGGGCCCTTTTACAATTCCCCCACTAAAAAAACATTACCCAACCCAAAAATTTTCAATCTACCCAAGAAATAAGCTCGTGTAAATCCACTCAAACCAAAACCCCTTCCCACCATGTATTTTATCCCCCAGATTTGAAACTACCCAAAGTCCAGCCCAATAACCAACTAGGTAACGTTCCACTCATCAACTACCCTATTTCCAAACCAATACTTTCCAAAGTCCTTTCTAAATCTAAACTTATCTAATTTAAAACCTTTACTGGGGGTTCTCTTTTGGAGAGACATCCTCAAGACCTTTTTAAATACCCCCTTTATTAATACCTACTTCCACTTTACACTTCGATCAGGTCTCCCCTCATTTTTCGTCTAACAAGTGAATGTAACTTAAAGTCTTCAATTTTTCTTCATAAGGAAGTTTCTGATGCTATGTATTAATTTAGTCACCCTACGCTGAATGTTTCTAACGAATTTATGTCCTTTTGAAATAGGGAGACCAGAATGAGCTGCATAATGGTGAGGCCTTTACTAATATGTATAAAGCTGCAGTATGACCTCGGGACTTCTGTTGCTTACATTTCTTGATATAAATCCCAGTAATCTTTTTGCCTATTACGACGTTTTAGGCTTTTGCTGTCTGGTTTTAAGGTTGCTCTCACCAAAACCCCCCAAGCCCTTTTCGCAATCTGTATGGCAAAGTTCTACACTTTAATTTATAAGTACAGGGTTAGGCACCCCCCCAACTTCGAACCTTGCACTTATCTACTTTGAACTCATCTGCCCCTTTTCTGACCAAAAATAATTTTTTTAACCCTCCTGAATTTCCCCTAACATCATTTTTTGAATCAATTATCCACCTATTTTTGGTCACGGCAAATTTTGCTTATCACTAGTAATTCCCTCATAAAGACATTGATATATATTATAAACAACAAGGGGCCCAAGACGCCCCGGGGAACCCACTTGTTACAGACCCCACTGGGATTTAACCCCTTTTTGGGACACTCTCTTTTCCTTCATGAGCCTGACTCGATCCACGAAGCTTTTTTCCCCAATGCCATGGCTGCCATTTTCTTTAACAGTCTATGGGGGGAACCTATCAAAAGCTTACTAAAATTAAGTAAATAATATCAAATTTTTTTATTGTGGAAAAGCCTCAAAAGTTTTACGAAGAAAGTTAAAAATTTATTAGACAAGACCGGCCCTTGTAAACCCATGCATATCATTTCAGCTATCTTATCGAGATGGCTTTTTATAACTCAGCTATAATTGACTCTATAATTTGCCTAAAATTGAGGCAGCTTTTTGGGGGGGGTAATTTGACGGAACGATTGTCCCCTTTTTAAAAATAGGAGTTACATTAGCCATCTTCCACATATCAGACACTACACCTTTTGAAGAGATAATTTAAAAAATTTTATTTAATGGTTCACAGAGTTCCATTTTGCATTCCTTAAGCCCCTTTGAAAAAACCCATCAGGACCCGGCGACTTTTTTGCTTCACTGTCTTTCTCCCACAACCACCACTAGTGACTGTGATGTTACATAATTTACTTTTTCTAGCCCACTGTAAAAATTAATTACGGGAATATTGTTAGTGCTTCCTGTGTAAAAACTGAGAGAAAAAAAATTTTTAAAATAAAGGGCCATTTCATTCTCATTGTCAAAAGGTCCCATAGTTTTTTTTAAGGGGCCTACTTATCCCTAACTTTTGTTCATAGCCCGGGAAAAAAATTTTTTGGTTTTATTTTAGAATCCCTACAATTTTAATTTCATAGCCCCTTTTAGTTTTTTCTTATCCCCTTTTTAAGCCCCCCCTTTTAATGTCAATATACTGATTCATAAGAGACCCTCACCTCTTTTGATACGCCTAAAAATTTCCCTTTTTATGCCCTAGAGATTTTTGAGCCTATTATTCACCTTTTGGGGTCATTTCTTTTTGATCTAATTTTTTTTAATGGGATAAACGCTTTTTGAGCAGCATTATAGTGTTTCAGAAAACGTCATATTGATAGCTCTCTTCGTTACCCCATCAACAGAGAAATTTTTTTCTTAAGCCCATCGTAATCTGCTAAGCGAAAATCTGGACTGTTTCTGAGTTATCGCTACTATTGTACTTCCCCCAATGCTAAATGTAATTGATTTGTGGTCGCTACACCCATTCCTCTGAAATTTCTAAATTTTTAACAAGGGGTTTATTGTTTTTCCATAACTAAGTCAAGCAGTTATTTCCCCCTTTAGTTTGTCCAAACTGCTTCAAAAAACAATCCTAAATACTTCTAAGAAGTCGTACGATTCTAAATTCCCATCAAGAAATTCCCAATCAAAACTAAAGTTAAAGTTTTCCCAAATTACTACATTATTTGTGCCTTTTGGCCTTAACAATTTCCCCCAATATGTTTCCCTTGGGGCCCATTAAGTTAGGGGGACGGTAACACTCCTAAAAAACATTTTTTTATGCCCCCCTAAAATTCTATCCAAAAAAACTCTGTATGTGTTTTCTTCAACTTAATACCCGTTTTTATGCAACATTTTTAAGCGATCTCGGGCTACAATGCCACCCCCCCCCCCCCCTCCCAATACTTCTATCTTTTTTGGAAAAATTTAAAACCCGAATATACATTTTCCCCAGGCAGTCCCACTTTTTGAATTAAACCACGTCCCCAGTTAAGGCAAATACTCAAAGTTACCTACACACAACTAACTCAACTCGTCCATCTTATTCCCACACTACGGCAATTGCATAATAAACCTGAAAGACTCTCCTTTCTCCTTTTCCCCTTTCCCGCTCATTTTTATTTTTTCTACTAAACCTATTACCGCTTATCACCCAAAAGGGCCCTGGCTTTTCAAATCATCTCGTTCTATTTTTACAAATTCCCCTAGAACTCGTAAAATTTCACACTGGACTTCACTGTTTTTCCCGCCAAAACCCATACCACTAAAATTCCTATTTAAAGCCTAACTGCTCCCTCCACTGCGTTGCCAGTGCTCCCACCCCACACCTAGATAAGTGAACCCCATCCCTACTACATTCATTTCTGCCCTAGAAGAGGCCCAGTTGTCAATGAATGTTCCGCATTTTCCTTACAGTATTTTTCCGCCAGCAATTGACACCAATTGCCCGGACAACCATTCACTTCCAACTCCCCCCCTTGGGAAAATACCACATAGAGAGGGTTCCCCCCCCTTACTTCTAATTATTTTTATTGCTGACCATCCCGCAATCAGGTCCTCACCCTACGTCGCCAACATCGTTGCCTCCAGCATGAGACAATAAAAAGGGTTGCTCCCATTACCTCTCAGATGTCATCCAGACGGGTAACAAAATTTCCCCCATCCCACCCCCGGAAAGCAACCTCTGTCTCCCACTCCCGTCCTTTAAGCAACGCCCTATCCCTATACCCAATTGGCTATCCCCAACAACAACAATATTTTTACCCTTTTTTAAGTCTTTCGTCGGTCGTTCCCGTATCACTCACATTCGTCGGGTACACTGAAATTATTGGATGTTTCCACAACAGTTTCCACGGCAGTCTCTTTCTTTTTCATCGTTTCTACCCTTTCCATTCGTCTTCTTTATCCACCCTTTTTTTCCCGCGTCCACCCCTGACCAATTTCCCCCTTTTTGACCTAGGCTCAAAACAGGGGCTTAAAAGAACTTTTTGTTCTCCTCGGTCAATCGCCGAATTTCCAAAATTTGCCAACCTCAATTTTTCCTTAAGCGTTTTGGGAAAGTTTCTCGTGGAGGGCATCTTTCTTCAATTCTAAGACGCGCAAACAGGTCTTCCAGAGCCAAGTACACGTCAACACGCGCAAATGCCAACTAAACAGGACTACTGCGCAACACTCCGCACGGCCCAAAGCGATGCGAACACTTAGAGCTCAACATGTATCGAACACAAACCACATACACTAGCTCCCAGGGGCCTTTTATACATGAATCCTCGATGTCCCAACTACTCAAGTGATACAAAGGGCCATCTTGCTGGTTCATCCCCTCCTCTCCTCTGGTAGTGTCCTAACAGTTGATCATGAGGTTTTCCAGTACCCCATCCACATCTTGGCCTCCATGTTTCGGGACCCCCCTGGGGCTCCGGGTTTTCCCAGTCAATCCCTTGTGATTGAAATCACCCATAACTAGTAACTTTTCCCCCCATTGTGCCTCCTGGCCACCTCGGTTAGTGTGTCGACCATTTCTCTGTTTTCTCTCATCGTATTCTCTCTTCCTCCTGCATTTTTTGTGGTGGGTTTTACATTATGCAATTTTCACCTTATGTCCCTCAACTGGATTGTTTCCCACAAAATAGCCCTTTCGCCCCGGGCCCTCCATTCCTTCCTTTTCTCAAAACCCCCTGTTTTTAATGAGGGCAACTCCTCCTCCCCCCTCCTCCCTCTGTCTTTTTCCCGAGGATTTGAATCCGGTGGAAGATTGAATCGTTATTATTCTGGTGAGTTTTGTTTCTGTAGGCTATTATGTCTGGGGGGTCTCCTTGATTCTTTTGTGCCACTCCCATACTTTTTTTGTTGTTTCCATCTCATTTGTATACCACACCTTCAACTTCTTTCTAAGACTGTGGCTGGGGGGTGTATTGGGTTTTGGGAAAGTGGAGACCTTAAGGAACATGGGGGGTGCTGGGGGGGTGGAGTTTTTTAAGCAGTGGGTGGGGGCATTGGAGGGACATGGGTTTTTTGGTTTAGAGTTTTTGGGTTTCACGGGGGTTTTGATCGGGTTTGGGGGGGCTTCTATAAAAGTTTGAGGGGGCGTATTTTTTTTTTCCCTGTGTCGGGACCCCCTTCTGTCTCTCCACCCCCTCTTTCCTCCTTTCGCCTTTGTACCACCCTCAGTTTTGCCTTTCTTCTGTGTTCTGTGCATCAAATACCCCTTCCTGTATGCCGTCTTTTCCTTTTAATCGTGCTTTCTCCTCAGGACCTGTTCCGATCGATTCTGCCTTAAGGGTCACTTTCCTGGCCGGGTTTTTTTTTTTTTTTAAAAACCCCCCTATTCCCGAAAAATTTCCAGCGGGGGCCCAGTCGTCTTCTCCTATTCTTTCATGATGCTTTAAATTGTGTGTTTGTGGTGGTGTGTGTGGGGTGTGTGTGTGTTGGTGTGTGTGTGTTGGGGTGTGTGTGTGTGTGTTGCTGTGCTTGTGTGTTGAGTGGGGGGTGTGTGTGTGTGGGCGTGGGTGGTGTGGTGAGTGTGTGTTGTGTGTGTGTGGTGTGTGTGTGTGTTTTTTGCGTGGGGGTGTTTTGTGGTGTGTGGTGGTTGTGTGGGGGGTGTGTGTGTGGGTGTGCCGTGTGTGTGTGGGTCATGCTTGTGGTGTGGTGTGTGTGTATCTGTGTGAGGATAGCTCTCGGGCTAAGAGTTAAGGTCTTACGCCATTAGCAAAGGAGGTAATAAGCCCTTTGGTTTGAGATGAGGGTGAGGTAGTGTTTTTGGATGCTGCTGATGGGTCAACTTTAAAGGGACGAAGCACATGAGTTAATTTTGTAAATATTTAACCTGATATATTTTACTTTGAAAAGATTTTAACAAGAAAAGATTTTTAAACCAGCTAATATTTAATAAAAATTTTATATTGCTCATTTTTCTGAAATTATTTCCAATTCTACTTTTATACTTTAATTTTTTTGTTCTTTTAATGATACTGTAAATTTTGGTGTTTTTTTTTTACAGCGTAATTTTCATCGTGTACTTTTACTAAATTTTTATTAAAACCCCCACTGTTTCAAGCTTTTTATCAACAATCTCTTTAAATGAACAATTAAAACGCGACTGAGAGCTCCCCCCTTCCCCCAAGGGCTTAACTTATTATTGTCTTATACTAGCCCATGAGCCTAATATAAAAACATCTGCAAAGAATTCAACATACAAAATTATATATATATAAAATATAAATATAATATATATATAATATATATATATATATATAAATAAATATATATTTATATAAATGAAGGGGGTTATATTTTTGGGCACGAGGCTTAAAATTAGTGAGAAACCACGCTCCAAAGGGCGCATTACAGCACAAACCATAAGGGACAAACATCCACCTGGGGCTCCGTCCCAACTTTCCCTCGGACTTTGCGCACGTGAAGAGCATTTAACCCTACAAAAAAATGCTGTTGATAAAGCTCTATGTCAATTCCACAGGCTCAGAAGCATTTCCCACGGGTTTAAAAAGGCTTCAACACTTAAAACAAATGCTCATCCAGCACTTAGTATGTTTCAAGAGGTTGCTGTCAAAAAACTCCACCAAAAATTTTCCAATGTGTCCTGACTGAGTGCCCCAAGACCATTAACCCCTCTTCTTTGGTCCTCACTGTGTGCCCTCCGGAAAAAGGGTAAAGGGAATAAGGCCAATTGAAGGGGGCAACATCTTCGCCGCCTAGTCCCCAAAGGGCTGCAGTACGAAGGGTGTTTTAAAGGCTGCTGCAATGTTGAAACCAAACTCAGTTTTTTTGGGTGTTCTACAGGGCTTGAAGGGGCTGCCCATGCAGCACGTGTATACAAAACATGTCCCTAAAAAAAGCTTTGATCAAATTGGATTTTGCCAACGTTTTCAACTTAGTCAAAGGGTTTTGCTTTTTTAAAGCGTTTCAAAACACTTCCCTTCCCTCTACCCCTTCATACAATGGGTTTTTAAGTGTACTTCTAAACTGTTTTTTTGGGCCCAAAAACTGACTCTGTGAGGGTGCTAAAACGGGTGACCCTCTCACCCCCTTTCTTTTCGCTGGTCAAAAGGGAAGTCACAGAAACTCTCTCCAGTGACTCAATATCTGGTTCTTTGGGTGATGGAAACCCCAGCGGCCAAGGAAACTCCCTAGAGGACACGGGGGAGAGCCTAGCCCCATCTTAAACCCCCAAATGGAAATAGAAATATTTTCTATCAATCGAAAAATGATCCCGAAATTATGCTGTTTTACAAGGAGCACGAGCCTTGATTCAGCCAAAAGCACCCCCGGGGCTCCTCTTGGGCCCAGGGCCCTTGACCCGATCCTAAAAAGAAATCCAGACCCAGACGATGGAAGGCAGGATAAAGACTCGATACACATACCTTCTACCACTCACCAGGTCCGCCATACTACAACTTATTACTTCCTGAATCTCCCCACCTTCAGCACTTTCCCCCAACCAAAAAGGGGAAAGACTCCCTCATAAAATCATCTAGAGAGTGCATTGAATCTTTACCTTGAAGAAGGGCATGGTTTAACCCACTTCCCGTCAGGCTTGGGGGGGCTGGGAAATGCCAAATCCTCCCAGACTCCCTACCGCTTTCCATCCTCATCCATAGCATCAAACGGAGTTTTAAAAAAATTTTTCTGGGCAAACCCCATGACTCAGCAGAATACAGGACCCAGCATGCCAGTGCCATTATGAATGGGGGCTCTCGCTCTCCACACCAAAACCTATTGCAGCACCGGCCTACATACAGTCAAATGGGATGGCCCATTGCGAAAAGGTCTTTCCACATGCTTTGGGGTTAAAATCAAACAGGAATGCCCGTCTCCAAGCTTGAGTGTACATCACTTTGGGGATTTCCTCAAAAAGTTCCTTTTCGGGAATGGGAACACTCCTCGACCTAAGACTTTTCCATTTGCATTGTTTCCCCATCGTGCCCCCCAAATTTACACGAATAACCGTATTTGCGGTATGTACAATCCACCAATATGGTCCCATATGGTCTTAACTGCTTCAAAACCAGGGGGCAGTAAGACACAATGAATCAACGACATCAAAAGAGAAGCCTTCACAGCTGGATGCCCCCCAAGAGAACCCCAATAATACACCAACAATCTCACAACCCAGCAAACCTCCCTGACAGGATCACCATCTATCCTTGTAAGAATGGTAAACTCTTAGCATCGGACATACCTTTGCGACGCTACCCCGACACCACATCCATCACAGTGTTGAGTAACAGGGAGGAGCTGCGACCACAGGAAAGGGGTACAAATACAGAGACATAACCAACAGTATCAATTTGTCCCATGGATCAGAGACCCTTGGGGTCAGGGGAAAAAATGCCACATGCTTCCTTTTTAGAACGGGTTTCCCGATTCGTCGACCTCACAAGGGAGCCGAAAGGGGGCCACTTTCAGTTTTCCCGTCCTCAATTGGCCATCCCGAGGGGGAAAAACTTCTGCATAATTGGCTTGCATCCAGATTCGAGGGGGTGGAGGGATTCATAATCTTTGATAAATGACCTACCCTGTATTCCGGGTTGGGATTTTTTTTTTTTTTAGTGCTTTTGTCTATAAATAAAGTTCACAAACATAGGATATAGGGTTGGTAGGGAAAAAAAAATTTACACCTCCGGGGGGAACATTGAGTTTTTTCCCGAATAATTTATTTTTTCCGATGATGGGGTCCCCATCCAGTTCTAGAGGTGGTACCTCCCAAACGTAGTCAGGGTTCCCTACAGCACTTTAAGAAATTCTCTCTTGCTACCATGATGCACGAGACCCCTCACGTGAATAGGCCAAGGGTTTCTGTCAGTTCCGCTAGCTAGACTGGACAAGGGAAGACCCGGGCACTTCTTTTATGCCTCAAAGACACCAGTGTGTGTATTTCTTTTTCCAGTATGTCCTGACGAATCCCCAAAACATATGAGGGGTCTTGACCAAAGAAATGAGCTTGGGTTTTTAGATGGGGGACAGGTCCAAAAATGGGTGATGAAGAGATTGGAGGAAGGGCCTGTTCCAAGGGATTGGGGCAGGAGATGTAGCAGAGAGGGGGTTTCTTTAACCAAGGAAATATAACAATAGTCATTGCCCAAGAGCTGGAGCATATGTATAGAAGGGGGAAAATCTTGATCCAATGTTTGGGGAAAAACTATCTTGTCCAGCTGCCGGATGCTTTCAATCCAAGAAGTGGGGGAGAGGGTGAGATTGTGAGGGGCTTGTCAAGAGTTGGACTATGAAGAAGAGGGAATTTTTAAACCAAAGGGAATGGAGCTAGGAAGTTTGAGAGCTGGTGCTCTTTTTGCAGGAGCCCGACTCGCCTTGTAGCCCCTCTGCCCGTAGCCAAGACCTTGTAGCCACTCAGCCCTTTTAGCCACTCAGCCTTGTAGCCACCAACTTGTACCACTCAGCCTTTTAAACACCAGAAGAAAACCCTGATAGCCCACTCGCTTTAGCCGCTGACTGCACTCTCCACTACCAATTTTAGTAAAATGGCTGGGGAAAAAGAAGTGAGTTTTGGAGTCTCAGTGTCAGCTTAGGGAAAATAAGGGCCCTTTCAAACTTCCGAGATTGTAAACGATTAAGATTTAGAGAAAAAGTTCGTGTATAGGGTGGCAAACTGTTGATTCTAGGCATATTTCCTGCCTCTGGGGAAAATTCTTGTTTGTTCTCTGGTTTTTTAGGAAAAGCATACATTAGAACCATCATCCTTCCGGGACTGAGTCATTAACAAATAAGGGGGCGGGGTTTTATGGTAAAGGGGAAAATTAAGGACCAGTT
>NW_026474386.1:0-10608 GCF_026875155.1 Cherax quadricarinatus
TTTTTTTCTGTTTTATCAAAACATACCTTTTGGGTTTAATCCAAGATCCGGGTGCCACGAAACCCAAAACCCAACACACACGATGCACGGAACATTCAAATACATAACGCCTCCCCTAAAACCCGCCCTCTACCCTAAATTCTCTAACATACCGTTGGTCCTCCCACGGGGGGAGCCACCCCCCCGTCCTTCCCCACCCCCAGTTGCAGAAACCCTTTTTAACAGAAAGACTTCGATCTTTGCAGAAAACTATTATCCAACTTCACCATATATGATTTAATTTCTGCAATACGTTCTGTAGATACCGCCGCAATTCCCCTTCCCTAACTGATCCCCCGGTTTCCTGCATACCCACGAGACATAGGGGAAATCACCACCACGTACATTATTGCTCTTCGTACCCTCACTTGATACCCGCAAACGTCCAATGAAAGGGCCAAAAGGGTTGAATAGTTCCCCTACAAGAAAATCAAAACCCGCCCAACCACAAAACGAACTTTGTCCAAGGGTATACAAAAGTAGACAGCATAAAAAGCTTTTTTTTTTCGAGACCGCAACACAAGCAATCTGCCTCCCTTACCAAAACCCATCCTTTTTTAAAAGACCGTTTTTGATGCAAAAAACCCCATGACAAATCTGTAACCAAACAGGAACCCTTGGTCCCAACTTAATTTAAAAAATCCTTCCCATATTTCCCCCCAATTATACAGTGGAAAAACAACAATCCCGTACAATTTCCCTAAACAACATATGCGACCATTTGCCCCACCCCCGACCGTTGCTCATTTCTTAATTTTAAAACAAAAAATGCAGCAGTCCTCACACTGTAACCCCCGCTGCTCCACTATTTTACGCTTTTTCGACATTAACCGACCCCCCCGGGGGCCTTCTAAACCCCGCCCCCCTAAAACCGCTGTTTAATGAGACCCTTCACCCATGGCCCCAAACCAAAACCAAAACCCCCAAAAACCAACATACATCAACCCCCCTTTTAACCAACCCCTGCCCCCCAAACAAATTAAGACCCTCTCGCAGTTCCTGAATACCATATCCAAAAGGGGTACACCCACCCAACCCCCCATACCTTACTATAAACAAGGTATTAACCACTACTTTTCTCTGTTGCAACAGACACCCCACTTTTAACCCCCGAATCGATCTAAAGCCTTGTTAACCCCCAAATTCAGAGTTTACCCTTCGGCTCTAACCTCATCTGCCATGTACACATCCACATATTTCTAATTTCACCAGGGCTGCCCCCCATACCTTTCCCCCAACCTCCCCCCCACCCATGACCCACCTCCAAAAATTTTCGTTTTCCCTTTATTGACCCCACACCAGACTCTGCCCCAAAAAAACTCACAATCCTCAAACGATCTGCAAATCCTCCTCCCCTTTTAACAAAATCACGGTATCATCTACATACCAGCCCACCGCCTGAGGGTCACTGCTCAGCGTTCCACACCTAAAACCACCATCCCAGCTCAAAAAGGGGGATTTGCATACAACAAAAAGCACGGGGAGAGGGGGCCCCTTGCCTAAAACCCCCTTTCCATACGGCCCGGGCCCCCCAATTTCCCTTTTCCCTTAGCGTACCATAGCCGAACATACAAGGATCAACCCCTTACAACCCCCTCTCCAAAACCCTGCTTAAAATAAAATAAGCCTCAATAAATCCTATAAAAACCAGCAAAAGCATTTTGCCAGTCAACCCGGGGACACCCCCTTGACTTCCCCCCAAAAACTCCCAATACGCAATTCCGTCCTCATCTCCACCGGGTATGTCTAGCTGTCCCTCATGAAAACCGACCCCAAAACCCTTCCTCTTTCTGTTTCCTAAAATTTTGCAAAGATTTTATATTTCCAGCACATAAGAGATATTGCTCTATATGCACTCAGCCCCCCTCCCCCCTCCCTTTTTTGGGCACCAACACAACTACCCCCCATACTTTGGACATACCTAACCCCCCCCCGTGAGCATGCAATTTAATACACCCAACCCAACAATGCTTAATCTTCCCCAATGCGCCCTATAAAAATCTTCAAAATCCCATCAAACCCGGGTCCCTTTTTCCTTTACTCATAAAAAAAATCCCCTCCTCTACCTCCTCCCCAAATTTTTTACCTTCATCCCTTTTCTAGAAATCCCTGTCACTTATAATTTTTTCTGAAATCCCTCCTCACCAGGCCCCCGCATAACCCCCCCCCCCACCCCCGCCGTAGCTTTTCCCCAAACCATAGATCAGCAAAAAAACTCATGCGTCCGGGGTGAGAGATTTGCCCAGGCGGGTAACCACCCAAACCCGATAATCCTTTTCCATAAGAACAACAAAAAGGACATAACTGAGGGACCCCGTAGCAGGTTCAATAATAAATTTAAAACCCATAACCCCTTTCAGGATACACTTTTTACATAATATTACTGTGACATATTGCCAATGCACAATACAATAAGAAGAATATTATGATGAATATAAAATATATCGTTACGCAAAACTACAAAAATAACAATAAAAAAGACCTACATCAAAATCTCATAAATAAAACAAAGTACTACTCTTACTCATCAAACCCCTCATTTCATAATTCCCCTACAGCACACATATTCGCCTTCCCACAAGTCTTATGATCACCACAAACGGGAAAAGCCATAAGCATTCCGCACTCTTTACAGGCTATACACTTTTAAAAAAAGCAATAAAATCTCGGGGCAAACACTAAA
Source organism: Cherax quadricarinatus (assembly GCF_026875155.1). NCBI lineage: Eukaryota > Metazoa > Arthropoda > Malacostraca > Decapoda > Parastacidae > Cherax > Cherax quadricarinatus. The sequence goes on from NW_026474386.1 coordinate 2,723, forward strand.
ACCCCATTTCCGGGGGGCAAAGCCTAAAGGTAAATAAATACTTCAACGAAAAAAGAAGGCAGTAAACTCTGACATAAGACATCTAAAACACATTATATAATGCACCACCACTTTCTCTCACACAACCAACTACCTCAACCACATATTACCAGATACACACAAAACCAGCCCTTGTGCATACCCAACCCCGGAACGACCCTTTTCCATCCCCTAAAATTCAACCCCCCCCCTTTCACAATCAAATAAACTCTCACACTCATACTACTACGCCCCTGCTGAAAAAGCCTGGTCCAGCGACTTCCAATATTTCCCGATTACAACACAACGTTCTATAGTGGCCCTGGCCTGGTGCTAAAGCTCCCCTTCACACAGGGAGGGCCGGGGTTTCGATTCCCGGCGGGTGGAAACATTCACACTTTTCCTTACACCTTTTGTCCTTTTCACCTAGCAGCAAATGGGTACCCGGGTGTTAGTCAACGGGTGTGGGCGCATCCGGGGGGACAAGATAAGCCCCCAAATGGAAATAAGTTAACAGCCCCGATGACGCACGACTTTCAGGGGCTATCCGGGGTGGCTAACCCCCGGGGGTTAAAAATCCAAACAAAATTCTTACTTATTTTAAAAAAAATGGTCGCCCCCAAACCCCCTTTTTGTGCACCCCCAACCCCCATCCCTCTCACGCCCGGAAAAAAAAATCTGCAATTTAACTCATTGACGTTGCCAGGTGCCTGCGCCCCCACATAAAAAATTAATCCCCCTCAATACTGAATCCCGCCTCCTCCCCTGTCCCAAACCTTACCCATCCATTCCCTGATACTCCCCAAATTATCACAAAATACACTACATAAACGCCGTCTCCCATCCCCACACACCCGACACGCCCATCCACCATCAACCCTCTTTCCTTAAGTGCAGCACCCGACGGCAGTATACCACTCACCTTTTGGACACACTGCATAAACCGTAATTCCCCCATATATCCTTCCACCATACATAGGTAATACTCTCATCTTCCGACTACCTTCACCCCTTAAAACATCTCTAAAACACCCCTCAAACTTTTTTTGGGGTCCCGTACTGCACAACGCCCCAACACGTCTCACAAACCTTCATCCCCGCCCTCCCCACCAATTCCCCCTCTTCATGAAAGTCATTCACGCCCCCCCCCACTTGCCCCGCAACGGCGTAACCCCACTTCAAATAAATACCTTTACTCTTAAAACCGTAAATCAATCAACCCCAGTCCCCCCTCTTTTGACCGTAAAGTAACCACCTCCACTCAACCATTCACCCCTAACCCCAAAAAAAAAGGGAAAACCCTTTTTAACACCTTTGAACATCCGGACCTCAAACGGATATATTGCCAGACTTTACTGTATAAAAACACATTCAAAACAATCGCACGCTGAGTACTGTCAAATGACTCCCCTCAACCCACCAATTCCCCACCACTCGATCCCAACAAGTCCATCCTCGCCTCTCTCGCACACCCAATCCCTTTTTTTCCACACACTTTTACCCTGTCCCCCCCTTTTCCCAAAAGTACATTCCACCCCCCAACCTCTTTCCCCACCCAATCCCCTAGATCAGTAATTTGATTTTTCCCACATTAACTTTTAAAAACAGGTAATTTCCGCGAAATTATCAATAACACCCCAAACCGCACAAACTCCTCAGCGTTCGCACGATATTGTGGTCATCCATGTACCCAATTTCCCTGCTCTCCACTTCCTACTCCCAATCCCCTCCATACATGCTTCCCCCTTTCTAAAAAAGGGGTCTGTTAAACAGGCAAAAAACAATTGAGACGGGGGACAACCCGCCTAATCCCCCAAACCCCATGGATACCCACTCCCCCAATTCCCATTTACTTGTACACACACCCCCACACCTGATATAATGCCCTCTGCCCAACGCACCACCCTCCTCCCCCAAAACCCGCCTCCAAAAATATTACCCAACACATCACGTTCAACTATCAAAAAGCCGCCTCCCAATCAAACACAAGACACCCCCCTGCCCCCCTCCCGACCCTTCCACAAAATTTTTTATAATACTATGCTCGTCATACATATCCCCCAGAACACCATATTGTCCCCCTCGCAACCCTCTACCCCCCACACACTTCATCCTATTTCCTAAAATTTTTTGCAAAAATCTTTTAATCACACAAGCAATGATATTTTCCCCAAGTCTCAAAACCCTTTTTTTTCCTTACCTTTTGGGACAGAACCACAAAAACCCCAGTTCCTTGCAAACCCGCCCATCCTCCCCCCCATTTTCATCATTTCATTAGTTTTTACTAAGAAGGCCTTCAACCATTCCAATGGCTAACAAAAACTCGCAGGGCAAGTCACCAAACCTGGGGCCTTACCTCATCCATCCCTCCAAAGCCCTCCACACCCCCCTTCTTTAAAATCCCCCCCCAACGCCATGCGTCACTGCCACTTAGCAAAAGATACATTTTCCCCCAAACCCCCCAAAAACCCCACATCCACCCCAAAAACTCAGTAAATTTCTGCCAAACCACCTATCCACGTAAACCTCCCTTGCCTCCCTTTTTTTTTAACTCCCGTCCCGCCCTAAAACCACCCAAATCCTCATGTACCCCCACCATCAATTTCCATAGCCATTTTCCTGCTGCCCCTGTCCCCGTAAAAACCCCAAGCCGATGGCGATCACCCCACACCACCCTTCAATTCCACCCTGCCCTCCTGCATCAAAACTGTCATTTTGCAAAACTCGAATCCTCCCTTTTAACAACTCGATTTCCCCATGGGGAAATGCCCCCTGCACGCCCCTCTCATAAAAACTTGGGGAACCTACCCTCGAAATACTGCTGCAACCCCCACGTCATCCCAAACCCCGGGACTTTCCCCCTCGCCAAAAAAACCGCCGGGTCCTCTCCTTAGCTACCCCATCCCACCACCCCCCGCAAGTCACCCCCCATTCCCACCCTCCCCCACAAATTCTTCCCACGTTGTCCTAAAACAAAAACCCCCGCCTCCACCCAAGAAGTCCTCATTTAACTTTCCCAATACCCTGGATACCCTTGGGAAAACTGGCCCAAATCAAGTCCATATTTAAAACTCTATACCTGATACAGCACTTCCATATGCACACACATCACCCGCACACTTTTGCACATAAACCTATCGAGCCTGGCCGCGATCTCTGTCTATGAAACGTATCCAACCATTAGGGCTCCACCCCAAAAACCCCTTAAAAACCCCCTGCCCAGCAAAAGATCCCTGGCTAACCAAAAAAAACCCTGCCCCCCGTGGGTTCACATCCTTTCTACGACTAAAACAATTCCAATCACTGCCTACGATTGTTACTAGGGGAAAAGATCTCAAATAAAAACCCAAAACATCATGCACAAATTCATTCTTCACCCTACATCATCCCGCTGGCGCATACACACAAACCACTGCATCGCTCACCTCTCCTCCATCCCCCACCCGGAGTACCCCAACCCCCCTCCCCTCCCTCAATCTAATTACAACAAACGGGCTCATCTCCCAAATCAGGATCCCCAAACCCCCCCCTTTAAAAGTTCCGAAAGCCCCAACACAGATATCCACCACATTCAAATCCCAACCAACCCTTTAAATTATGCTCCCGCACAAACACAATATCTAGGCATAACACCTCAAAACCCACTGGGGCCCCAAACGCTTCACTTCGCGAACTCCCATTTACATTCACAGTCATACATCTGAAAACCCTTTTTTAAAGGGGTTTTACATCTGCCCTGGAACTTCTTCAAGGTGCATTACACCTTCCCTCTTTCCCCCCCAAAGCTCTCCACTGGAGTGCTATTCCCCCCCCCCCGTCCGAACACCTGATCAGACACACCTTGGCTCCTCCACTCACCACGTGGGCCCCCGATTTCTTCCCCGGGATCTGTGCCAGGGGCAAGACATCATTGGGAAACAAGTGCGTTGCTGCCCTCTTTCGCCGAACACTCTCTGCACCAATTCTGGTCAGGGGGGCCCACGTGACCTCCCCGCCCCCGGTCCCCCCCGGGGGGCCCCTGGTGTTTTTTTTTGGACGACGCCTTCCCCCTTCGTCTTCTCCAAAAACTTTGGCCCTCAAAGCCTGAACCCAAATCCTCCACTCGTTCCTCCCACCAGCTTGGTCTCCCCCCTTCCCCAAACAGACCATGGCAAAGCCTACAGCAAGTTTTGGGGCTCGACCCCACCATCGGGAATTCCCTCTCCCCCCTCGTTCCAAGAAGAACTATGGCCCTTTAAGGGGTCCCCTGAAGGCCCCGCCACGGGTCAGGGCCCTCGCTCTGTCCCTCTGTTTGCATCCTGTCTCGCTGCTGCCTCCCCCACACTGGGGTGCCCCTATGGGCATAACGTCACATAGCCTGAGTGTTGGGGACAGCACTTGGAACTTTTAGTGTATAAAGGGGGGAGGTATTTAAATCTCCTGTCTTGTTCTTTATTGGTTGATAATAAGTGAACTTCTGTTGGGGTTTGGGCGGAAAAAGAACATTGTTCGTGAGGTGCCAGTGAGGTATCATTAGGTGGGGGATTTAAGCTTTGGGGTATCATCCGCCAGGTTTTTCCTGTGTGGAGAAGAAAACATTGAGTCTGCTGTTGCGTGTGTGTGTAGTCTCCAAGGGAAAAAAGGGGAATAAACCCAAATATACCTAAAAGTCATTAACAGGGAAAATTTGTAATGAAAAATGTGTACACACTGGGGTTTTACAATCAGAAAAAACGTTTGATTTTTAATAATGTATCACATATCTTAAAATATGCTTTGATTTTTATTGTTAATATTTGACCCAGAAAAAATAATTCTAAAATGCAAATAAGCCCACCAACATGCTGATTTCGTAATAAAACTTTTACAATTTTTTTTTTTTTTATGTTCTTCAAAAAATTTTTGACAAAAAGGGCCACTTTTACTGGGGAAAAGATTTTTCCCCCTCTCCCAATACTCTAACTTAGCCTCACTTCCTGAAAAACTTCACTGCTTTTATAACCCCCCCTACACCATACATCTGCAACATCTGCCACATTCCCCCTACAAACCCGCAATGCCTTTAAACCTAAATGCCAAAAAACCTCTTTACCCTTATCTAAATACTGTTTACCTATATGTTTCCTGTAAACATGGGCTGCAAACCCCCTACCTTTCCCAAAGCCCCTTTTCATCTGCTATCCTACTCTCTGTCTTACTCTTAATTCCCTTTATTAATAACTCACAATACACTTTACCAGGTATTCCAATAGACTTTTTCCCCTATAATTTTTGCACTCCCTTTTGCTCCTTTGCCTTTATACAAAGGAATTAGCATGCTCCTGCTAATCCCTAGGACCTTACCCTCTGGGCCCATTTTGTACCTCTGTAATCTGAAATACCTTTGTAACTTATCATGATTTTGAAACCCAAACTACCTGGGTTTATTACCTTTGTAAATTGATCGTTATCAAAACTTTGGGGCCCAGTCCCCGGACCTATTATTACCTCTTTAATCTTTTGACTACTGCCCCCAGGATGGGGATGGGGTACCCCATACCCACCCACAGGTGGGAGGGGTACACAATAAAGAATTAAAAAACTTACCCCTTTTTCCCTACATTTATTAAATAACAGCACCAACCACCCAAAACTCTGTCCCCCACCTGCATTTAACATTTTTTATCTTTATCCCTCAATCTCACTGCCTTTTCCCCCTTTCATTCACCCACTGCCCACGAAATTTCCCCACACTCCAACTGGGTCTTCCTCACTCCCAAAGATGTTTTTCCCCTTGCCCTATACACGAAAACACAGCTTCCCTATCTCATCAACATTTTAAAAGTTTCCCCAAAATATTTCCTCCACTTCCCAATACCCCCTAACTTTCCATTTAATAATTCTTCTCTCGTATTTTTAACTGCAAATCAATTCTTTTTTCTAGGCTTCCTTAACTTTTTAACTCACCCAAAACTTTCTTATTTTTTAACAAAATTTTTTATAACTCTCACCCCTCCCCCTTTTGCTCTCTTTTTACATTGCCCACCCTCTTAACCTCTCTTTTTTCCTCCATATCCTTCCCTCCTTGCATCATTCTACTTTGTAAAAACTTCTCAAACCCCTAACTTTTTTTTCCCTTACAACTCTCTTTACATCACCATTCCCCCAATTGCTCTTCTTCCCTCCCCCACCCCCTTTCCTGTAACCACAAACTTCCACTGAACACTAACACTACGTTTCTAAACCTACCCGATACATCTTCGACCCCATTGCCTATACTCTCACTAGCCCATCTATCCTCCAATAATTGTTTACATTTTACCCTAACTGCCTCCTCTTATAGGTTGTAAACCCTTACCTCTCTCTTACTTGCTGCTTCTATTTTCCTTGTATCCCATCTACCTTTTGCTCTCACTGTAGCTACAACTAAAAAGTGATCTGATATATCTGTGGTCCCTCTATAAATATGTACATCCTGAGGTCTACTCAGTAGTCTTTTGTCTACCAATACATAGTCCAACAAACTACTGTCATTACACCCAACATCATATCCTGTATACTTATTTATCCTCTTATTCTTAAAATATTTATTACCTATAACTAAACCCCTCTCAATACGAAGTTCAATCAAAGGGATCCCATTCAAATTCAAATTCAAATTCAAAGTTTATTCTCTATAAGGATTACAATGCTGAGTTTACAGAAATTTGGTTATTGTTTGGTTTACATGTAGTAAAATTGTGATTACAGAGTGTACCACTAGAACGCTTAGCATGGCTAGGCATTTCGGGCATACTTAGTTTTATTCTTAATTGTAAAATATTACAAATTATGAGGTAAGTTGGTATTATGGCTAAGTGACTAAATACTAGTTTGTGAGTTTAGCAATGTGAATGCTTTTGTTTTGGCACAGTACATAGTTTCATTATTGGAGTATCACAGGATTCATTATTTTAAGACTGAGATTAATATTTCTGTTTATGGTCAAATGAGTGAGTGAGTGTAAGTGTGAACCACCAGGTGTATTTGTGTATTTAGTTGACGGGGTGTATCAGGGAGATAAGATGTTTTCTAATAGTAGTTTTGAAGGTGATGAATGTGTCTGCAGTTCTAGAGTTCTCAGGTAGGGTATTCCAGATTTAGGGCCTTTGACATACATAGAATTTTTGTAAAGGTTTAGTCGGACACGGGGAATGTCGTAGAGATGTTTGTGTCTGGTGTTATGCCTGTGGGTTCTGTCACAACTGTCAAGAAAGCGTTTTAGGTCAAGGTTGATATTAGAGTTTAAGGCCCTGTAGATGTAGATTGCACAGTAGTAAGTGTGGATGTACTGAACTGGGAGTAAGTTTAGATCTATGAAGAGTGGGGGGTGTGTTGCCAGGGATGGGATTTAGTGATTATTCTTACTGCAGCTTTTTGTTGGGTTATTATTGGCTTTAGGTGTGTTGCTGCAGTTGATCCCCAAGCACAAATAGCATAGGTGAGGTATGGATAAAATAAGTGAGTGGTATAGTGTGAGAAGGGCATTTTGCGGCACGTAGTATCGTATCTTGGAGAGGATCCCAACCGTTTTGGATACTTTTTTGGCTACATGCTGGATATGGGTGCTGAAATTTAGGTTGTTGTCAAGGTATAAGCCTAGGAATTTTCCCCCATTATTCTGGTAATTAGAGTGTTGTCAATCTTAATGTTAATTTGTGCATCTCCTGCTCTGCTACCAAACATAATATAGTAGGTTTTGCCAGTGTTAAGCATAAGTTTATTTGGCTGTCATCCAAGTCGATATTTTAAACAGCTCCTCATTCACAATGGTGTTGAGGGGGCAAGATTTGGGTGAGATATTATTTTATAATCAAAAAGAAGCCTAAGCCAAAGGGGTATACAGCCTGCGGGAGGGAAGGGGGAAAAAA
>NW_026474387.1:0-11061 GCF_026875155.1 Cherax quadricarinatus
CAGTTTTGGGTACCGTCCTGTGGGTTGTTCCTTGTGGTTTTTTTCCCTTTATTCCTTCCCTTCTGATTGAATTGTGTATTTTTTTCTACTGTACTTAGTGGGCAATGATCCTCTCTTGTCTCTAAATATTTTTTGCCGGAAAAATCACGGAACGGCTGGGGCTCGAACCCAGGGCGTGGTCCGTTCGTGATTTTTCTATAGTCGCGTTATTACGATTTCGTGAGGTATTTTTTGCTGCTTCTGGTATTTTGATTAACCGGTGCATTTGCTTCATGTTTTTTCTTATATAATTATACAGTATAGTTTCGTTGGGTAAATGGTCACAGATGGAACTAATGTGACATTTTACTGTAGCAACATTTCACTCTCCTGGAGAGCGAAACATTGCATTAGCAAAATGTCACTTAAGTTGCATCTGTGACTATTTACCTCACATTCTGTCGGTAATTCTACCATTATTACCAATTTCTGTTTTGTTGGTTGACATCTATCGATTATTATCACTTATTTTCCGATGAGCAGCCTTTTGTGAACTCAAAAGGCTTATAAAACATCTGAATATTAAATAAATCAATATTAATAAAGTTCAGTCAGTATACCCTTCATGAACCACTCCATTTTGGCCACTGTGTCCATCAGAACATCAAACAACACGGGTCTGAGGAACTCCCCCTGCAGTCATAACTATGGTGCAAATTGAATTGCCAGAATTATGTATTCAGCGTACACAAGATTACTGATAGATTACCATATACATGTATACCTGGAGTATACCTGGAGAGGGTTTTGGGGATAAACGCCTCCGCTGCCCGGTCTGTGACCAGGCCTCCTATCAGGAAAAAAAAAACATTAAATCACTTGAGAGAAGTACAAAATGAAGCTGTGAGAATTATTCTTGGTTGTCCTGTGACCAAAATAAATGACTTAAGAAATCGTAATGACACGATTGCAAATAAACCATACCCCCGGCCGGGATTGAACCCGCGGTCATAGAGTCTCAAAACTCCAGCCCGTCGCGCTAGCCACTAGACCAGCTAGCCACAATAAGATTCATCCAACTAGGTATATTTCTACACCATAGGAAAGTTAGCACAGGCACCTCTGTGACCACAAATGCAAAAATTTTTTCAGGGGCGGGAAACTCCACTAGCGTGGGCCCGTGACGAACTCTAGTCAAGTCCCTTCACTGCCGTCAACAAAGACTTAAGAAATCGTAATTTAAACGGGCTGGAGGGGTTTTTAGATTAAAGGGCCGCGGGTTCTTTCCCCCGGGGGGGGTATGGTTTACCCAAAAAAAATATTAGGGTGGCGAATTAGGCTTCTGGGGTTAAAAAATAAAGCCTGATGAAAATGTTTTAATCCCACTGTGAGGTTGTTATCAGCCCCCCAGGCAGATAAAAAGGGTTTTTGATATTTACCTTTTCCCCCCGATCCTCCCAAAAAAAACGAAAACATGTACAATTCTCAACTTCGAAATTCTTTCTAAAATCAGTGCTCTGGGGCGAATACAAGGCCTTTAACAAAATAAAAAACCCCAAAATCCCATCTACGTGATGGGGTGTCTTAAAACCCTTTACAGTGAAGGGGAAGAAGTGCTGTTACGTGAAACCCTCCTGGGTAACACTATTAAAAAAAGAGGTGTAAGACAACCATGAGAAACGTTTTTCATCTTGTTTCGCTTGTTGCGATTATTGCTAATGGGCCACTTAAAAAACAGGTGTTTTGAGACTTATATCGAGGCTTTCCCCCTGACAAAGAGGTTTACCAACTTTTTTCTCTTAAATTGTGCAAAAAACCTGTACACCGTGTAATTGCAACGGCACTCAACCCGCCCCATTGGAGGGGAGAATGCTTTAACGACTTTGAACGGTCGATGGAAGGCCCCCGCCCAAAAACTTTTTTTCCCCCTATTCCAAAGTTATTTGTGTATTTTTCCCGTCCGGGATTGTGTTTTTTATTTCCCCTCAATTTTTTAAAAGAACCCCTTTTTTCCCTTAAATTGTATAAAAAAGCCAGTTACCTGAATTAATAGCTTGTGTATGTAGCTAAGGGGTTTTTTTCTTTTTGGGTCACCCCGCCTAAGTGGGAGGGGCGGCCCCCACTTGACAAAAAATGAGCTAGGCCTTTTATGGAAACCCTTGAAAATGGCCTCCACAGCCCTAAAAAAAAATTTTTTTTTTGTAAAAAATTTTTTTTTTTTAAATTAAAAAAAAATTTTCAAAAATTAACCAAAAATTTTAATAAAACCCCCCCCCAACAGAACAAAAAGGAACTAACCCCCCCCCCCCCCCCCCCCCCCCCCCCCCCCCCCCCCCCCCCCCCCCCCCCCCCCCACTAATTGCCCTTATAATGAAAAGTGTCAAGTTAAAAATTTATAAAGTAGCAAAAATTGCAAGGGTGTTGTTACCGCTGGACTGAGGTAGTTATATCTCTGGTAGAAAGTTTTTTTATGAGTTTGTTAAAGTCATCAAAAGTTTAAATGGTGGGCAAGACAGGCCCTAAAACTGGTGTGTGGACGACAGTGCCATACCCCTGGTGTGTGGGGCCCGAAGTACCATTCATGGTGTGTGGACAGACAGTACCCTGCACTGGGGGTTTTGGGGCAGCAGTACCCTACATTGGTTTTGGGGGACAGGAAATGCCATTTCACTGGGTGTTACCAAGGACAGGGGCCAACCTGGTGTGGGCCGACAGTCCATACACTGGTGTGTGGACAAAACAGTGCCCTACATGGTGTGTGGGGCAGGCAGTGCCCCTACACTGGTGTGTGGACAACAGTTTCCATACACTGGTGGGGGGTTTGGGCAGACAGTGCCATTCACTGGGTGTGGGACAGACAGTACCCTTTCACTGGTGTGTGGGAAAAGACAGTTTCCATACCCCTGGTGTGTGGACAGCAGTTTCCTCCCCCTGGTTTTGTGGACAGACAGTACCTTTCCCCCTGGTGTGTGGACAACAGTTCAAAACTTTGGGGTGTGGGACAGACAGTTCCCTACAAAGGGGGTGTGGACAGGGCAGCACCCCCCCCCCTTTAAATGGTTTTGTGGGAAAACAAATCCAAACACTGGTGTTTTGGACAGACAGTACCGTAATATGGGGGTGGGGGACAGCAGTTCAAAACCCCTGGTGTGTGGACAAAACAGTTCATGCACTGGGGTGTGGACCGACAGGGACCATTCACTGGTGTGGTTTAACAGACAGTACCATGCAGTTTGGGGTGTGGACAGAAGAACCCTTTCATGGGTGGGGGAACCCGACCCTGGTTTTTTTCCATGCCCCCCCCCCCCCTGGGGGGGTTTTGAAAAGCAGTTTCATGGGAATGGGGGTGGGACAGACGTACCATACACTGGTGTGTGGACAGACAGTTCCATGCACTGGGTGTGGACAGACAGTCCATACATGGTGTGTGGACAGACATTTCCCTGCACTGGGGTGTGAACAGACAGTTTCCCTGCAGTGGTGTGTGGACAGACTTTCCATGCAATGGTGTGTGGGGCCCGACAGTACCAAAGCATGGTGTGTGGACAGAAAGTACCATACACTGGTGTGTGGCCCCCCAGGGACCAAAGCCTGGTGTGTGGACAGACATTTCAAAGCCCCTGGTGTTTTTTGGGGAAAACATCCCTACACTGGGTGTGGACAGGGCAGTACCATGCATGGTGTGTGGACAGACAGTACCATGCACGGGGTGTGGACAAACAGTACCAAAAACACTTTGGGGTGTGGGGCAGACAGTCCCTACACTGGTGTGTGGGCGACGTACCATGCACTGGGGGTGTGGAAAGACAGTACCATACACTGCTATGTGGAAAAGGGGCAGTTCTATACCCCTGGTGTTTTGGAGACAGTACCATACACTGGTGTGTGGACAAGGGGCAGTACCTACACTGGTGTGTGGGAAAACAGTTTTTACACTGGTGGGGTTTGGGCAGACAGCTCTTACATGGTGTGTGGACGACAGTACCCTAAAAGGTGTGTGGACAGACAGTACCATTTCACTGGTGTGTGGGGGGGACAGTACTAAAACACTGGTGTGTGGGCGACAGCACCATTCACTGGTTTTGTGGACAGAAGTACTATACATGGGAGGGACAGACAGTACCTTTCACTGGTTTTGTGGACAGACGTACTATACACTGGGGTATGGACGACAGTACCATACACTGGTGCGTGGACAGACAGCTTTTACATGGGGTGTGGACAGGGCAAATACCCTTTCACTGGTGTGTGGACAGACAGTACCATTTCATGGTGTGTGGGCAGACAGTACTATACACTGGTGTTTTTGACAGACAGCCCTTTCATGGTTTTTGTGGACAGGGGGGTACTATACACTTGGGGTTTTTGGGCAGACAGTACCAACACTGGTGTGTGGACAGACATTTCTAAACCTGGTGTATGGGGAAAAAGTTTCCATAAACTGGGGTGTGGGCCAAAAAAGTACTATACATGGTTTTTGTGGACAGAAAAGTAACCCTTTCACTGGTTTTGTGGACAGACAGTTATTTCACTGGGTTTTGTTGGGCAGACAGTACTATATACTGTGTGTGTGGACGTACTATACACTGGTGTGTTTGGGCAGACAGTACCCTGCACTGATGTTTTGAAAAGACAGTACCATACATGCTGTGGGGGGCAGGGCGTATATACATGGCGTGTGGACAGGGCCCCCCCCCCCCGAAACCCCCCCCCAAACCCCCCCAACCCCCCCCAAAAACCCCCCCCCCCCCAAAAAACCCAAAAAAAATTTTACCCAAAAGGGTTTCAACACTTTTGGGGTGGGACAGACAGGAACCATTAAAAAACCCCGGGGGTGTAGCAGGGGCAATACCCAAAAACTTTGGGGAGTGAACAGACAGTCCATACACTTGGGGTGTTTTACAGCCGGTTTCCATAAAACTGGGTGTGGACATACGTACCCTGCATGGTGTGTGGACAGACAAAAACTTTTTACATGGTGTGTGGGGCATATTTGTAAACCCTTTCACTTTGGGGTGTTTGGGCCCGACAGTACTATACACTGGTGTGTGGGGCAGACAGGGACCATACATGGGGTGTGGAAGACGTACCATACCCCTTTGGGGTGTGGACAGAAAAGTACTATACAATGGTGTGTGGGGGGACATTACCATCACTGGTGTGTGGACAGAAAAGTACCTACACTGGTGTGTGGCAGACCGTACTATACACTGGTTGGGGGGGGCAGAATTACCCTTTCCCGGTGTGTGGAAGACAGTTACCATACACTGGTGTGTGGACAGACAGTACCCTTTCACTGGTGTTTAAATTTGGGGTTTTCCTGGAGAGAGTTTTTGGGGGGCAAAGCCCCCCGGGGCCCCGGGCTGTGACCAGGCCTCCTGGGGATCGAGCCTGATCAACCAGGGTGTTACTGTGGGGTGCACGAAAACCCAAAGTACGAGCCCCAGCCCCCGGGTGATCAGGAAACCCACTTGGGTGCTTTTCCAAAAGCCGCTTTAAGGGTGCCAGGGGTCGTTGGTAAACCCCCCTTTTGTATGCTGGGAGGCCCGTTGAAAAAGTTTTCGGGCCCGAAAAATTATTGTTTTTGGTCTCTTAAAAGTGTTTGTGACCCCCTGCTTTCCCTTGGGGGGGTGTTTGCACGTCTTTCCAAGTCTTTTTCTTCGTTTGTGAGTGATTTTCGTTTTGCAAGTTTGGTGGTGTGGACAGACAGGTTACCATACCATGGTGTGTGGACGAAAAGTACCATATCTGGAGTGTGGAAAAGGGCAGTACTATACATGGTGTGGGACAGACAGTACCAAAATACTGGTGTGTGGGGCAGACGTTTCTATAAAACTGGTGTGTGGACAGACAGTACCAAACACTGGTGTGTTTGGGAAAACAAATACCTATATGGTGTTTGGGGCAGAAGACTATACAATGGGGTGGGGCGGGCCCAAAACACCCCCAACCCCAAACCCCCCCCCCCCCCCCACCCCCAACCCCCCCCCAACCACCCCCCCCCCCCCCCCCCCCCCCCAAAAAAAAACAAAACAAAAAAAAACAAAACAAAAAAACCCAAAAAACCCCCCCCTGGTGTGTGGAAAAACCCGAAAAGGGGGGGAAAATAATTATGGGGTGTGGACCCGGGCAATCTATTCCTGGGTGTGGACAGGGCCGTACTTTCATGGGTGTGGACAAAACAATACTATTCCTGGGGTGTGGACAGACAATAAATTTTTCACTGGTGTGTGGACAGGGCGTTTCCCTTTTTCTGGGTGTGGGACAGGACCCAATTTTTATTCCCCCAATTTGGGGGTGTGGACAGACAGTACCATTCAATGGGTGTTTGGGCAGAAATAAATAACACTGGGTGGGACAGACAGTACTTTTACTGGTTTTTGTGGACAGACAATTACCATTCACTGGGGTGTGGACAGGGGCAATACCATTTAATGGTGTGTGGGGCAGACATACCATACACTGGGGGGTGGGGGGGACTACTATTCACTGGTGTGTGGGCAGACAGTACATTCCCCCTGGGGTGTGGACAGGGCAAAATTTTTTATTCAAAGGTGTGTGGACAGGGCCCGTACCTTTATGGTGTTTGGACAGGGCAGTAAACCCTTTTAAATGGGTGTGGCAGACCCTACCATTCACCCGGGTTTGTGGACAGCAGTACCATTACTGGTGTGGGGACAGACCAATACTATTCCCGGTGTGTGGACAGACAGTACCATATACTGGTGTGTGGAAAGACAGTACCATATATGGGGGTGTTTGGGAAAACAATACCCCCCATGGTGTGTGGGCAGGGCAGTACCATTAAATGGTGTTGGACAGAAATACCATTATGGTGTGTGGAAAAGTGGGACCATTTTACTGGGGTTTTGGACAGACCCTACCATTATGGGGGTGTGGACAGACTTTCCATTACTGGTTTTGTGGACAGACAGTTACCCTCCCCCTGGTGTGTTGGGGCGACAATACCATTCATGGGGTGTGGACAGGGCAGTACCATATACTGGTGTGTGGCAGACCCTACCATTCAATTTGGGGTGTGGACAGGGAAATTACCAAAAATGGTGTGGGGGAAAAGACAGTACCATTTCAATGGTGTTTGGGAAAAACAGTTCCATACAATGGTGTGGGGAAAACAGTACCATTTAATGGGGGTGTAAACAGACCGCTAACAATGGTGTGTGGACAGGACAGTACCAAAAACACTGGTGTGTGGACGACATACCATACACTGGTTTTTGTGGAAAAACAGTACCCTCACTTTTTGTGTGGACTACAGTTACCCTACAATGGTGGTGGGGGGACAATTTTCCAGGGGGAAATACCCCCAAAGGTGTGTGGACAGACAATTCAAAACAGGGGTGGGACAGACGTACCATCATTGGTGTGTGGACAGACAGTTCCATACATGGTGTGTGGACAACCGTACCATTCATGTGTGTGGGGCAGACAATGCCATACATGGTGTGTGGACAGACAGTACCCTACATTGGTGGCAGACGGGACAAAACATGGGTGTGGGGCAGACAGTACCATCACTTGGGGGTGGACAGACGTTCCATACATGGTGTTTTGGCAAAACGTACCATACATTGGTGGACCCGACGACCCAAAATTCACTGGTGTGTGGACAGACAGTACCATACATGGGTTTTTGGAAAGACAGTTAAAACAAATGGTGTGTGGACAGCAGTTCCATACCCCTGGGGTTTTGGGGACAGTACTATACATGGTGTGTGGAAGACGACCATCCAAAAGTTGTGTTGGACAGACATTTCCCCTACATGGTGTGTGGAAGACAGAAATATACACTGGGTGTGGGACAGTACCTTTTTATGGTTTTGTGGACAGGGCAGTACCATAAAAGGTGTTGGACAGGGCAGTACCATAAAAAACCCCAAAAAAAAATTTTGTGGACAGACAGTACCATACACTGGGTGTGGACCCGCGTACCCCTTTCACTGGTGTGTGGGCAGACAATTTCCATAAACTGGTGTGTGGACGACAGTACCATACACTGGTGTGTGGACAGCAGTACCCTACAATGGGGTGTGGACAGACAGGCCTTACACTGGTGTGTGGCAGACATTCCATACACGGTGTTACCGGAAATTTACCTTTTGGAGAAAAAATTTTGGGGGGCAACGCCCCCCCTGGTTGTTGGGCCAGGCCCCTTTTTCCCGGGTTTTGGGAATTTTAAGAGCCCTTTAATTTTCAAACCAGGGTGTTACTGCTGGCTGCCCGCAAACCAACGTACAGCCCCAGCCGGCCCGATCAGGGGGAAAAACCCTCTTGAGGGGCTTGTCCCGTGCCAGCTTTAAGACTGCCAGGGGTCTTTTTGGGAATCCCCCTTATGGGATGTGGGGGGGCTGTTGAACGGGCTCGGGCCCCCCCCCGACACTTATTGTATGGTCTTTAAGTGCTAGTGACAACCCCTTTCTTTTCATTGGGGGATGTTTCAAACGTTTGACCCGGGCTTTTGCCCTTTTGTTTTGGGAGTGATTTTGTGTGCAAGGTTTCGGTGTTGGACAGACGTTTCCATACACTGGTGGTGGGGAAAACCCCCGTACCCTTTTACCCGGTGTGGGAAAAGGGCGTACTATACATGGTGTGTGGACAGACCCGTACCTTTTCACTGGTCTGTGGACAGCAGTTCTATACCGGGGGTGTGGACAGGGCAGTACCATTTCAATGGGGGTGGACAGACGTACCATTCCCCTGGTGTGTGGACAGACAAAAAATGCCATACACTGGTGTGTGGACAAAAACCCCAAAGTATTTCCTGGGTGTGTGGACAGACCGTCCATTACACTGGGTTTTGTGGACAGACGGTACCATTTCACTGGTGTGTGGGGCAGACAATACTTTACACTTTTGTGGGACCGACGGAACCATACATGGCGTGTGGACAGACAATACTATACAAAGGTGTGTGGACAACGGTACCATTCACTGGTGTGTGGACATACAGTACCATACAATGGTGTGTGGACAGAACCCAATTTTTTTTTTTTTCTATTTTTTCGCTGGGGTGTGGACAGACAGTTTTATACCCCTGGGGTGTTGACCCGAATTTCCCAAAATGGTGTGTGGGGACAGACAGTACCATACACTGGTTGTGTGGACAGGGCAGGGACCCCTACACTAGTGTGTTTGGGCCCGACAGTACCATACATGGTGTGTGGACAGACAATTTCTATGCAATGGTGTGTGGACAGACGTAAACCCTAAAACTGGGGTGTGGACAGACCCGTACTATCATGGTGGGTGGAAAAGACAGGGACCATACCCCTTGTGTGTGGACAGACGTGCCCTACATGGTGTCTGGACAGACAAATACCATACACTAATTTAGTGGACCGACCGTTTCCAAAACCCCTGGTGGGGTGGACAGAAAAAACCATTTCACTGGTTTTTTGGGGCAGACAGTACCCTACATGGTGTGTGGAAAGACAGGACCATACACTGGTGTGTGGAAAGACCCGTCTATACACAGGTGGTGGAAAAAAGGGCAGTCCAAAACACTGGGGGTGTGGGCGACAGTACTGTACATGGTGTGTGGAAGACAAATCCCTACCCGGGGTGTGTGGACGACAAGGGACCATACACTGGTGTGTGGGGCAGGGCAGTACCCCTACACTAGTGTGTGGAAAACGTACCGTACATGGTGTGTGGGGCAGACAGTACCTTACCCTAGTGTGTGGACAAAAAATTTCCATAAAACTGGGTGTGGACACACAGTCCATACAAATAGGGTGTGGGGAAAAAAGTTTTCATACACGGTTTACCTGGGGTTTACCGGAAAAGAGTTCCGGGGGGCAACGCCCCCCCGGCCCTTCTGAGGGCCAGGCCCCCCCTGGTGGATCCCCAAACTGATCAACCCGGTGTTGCTGGGTGGCTGACGCCAAAACCCAAAAAAAGAGCTAAAAGCCCGGTGATCCGGAAAATGACTTTAGGTGTTGTCCCGTGCCAGCTTTAAGATGCCCGGGGGCTGTTTGGGAATCCCCCCCTTTTGGGTGCTGGGAGGCAGTTGAACAGTCTCGGGCCCCTGACACTTATTGTATGGTCTCTTAACGTGCTAGTGACACCCTGCTTTTCATTGGGGGGATGGTGCATCGTCTGCAGTCTTTTGCTTTCGTTATGAGTGATTTTCGTGTGCAAATTCGGTACTAGTCCCCCTGGATTTTCCAGGTGTTATAATCATGTATCTCTCCTCCTGCGGGTTCCAGGGAATACAGGTTTGGAACTCAAGCGCTCCCCAAAATTGAGGTGTTTTATCTCCGTTATGCGTGCGTGAAGTTTCTGTACCCTTTCTGGTCGGCAATTTTCACCTGCCTTGAAGGTGCTGTTCTTTGTGTGCAGCAATATTCCACCCAGATAGAACAAGTGACCTGAAGGTGTCTCAGGGCTGGCCTCCTAGTTTTGAAGGTTTCATTATCCATCCTGTCTTTTTCTAGCAGATGCGATTGTCATGTTATGGTCTTGAAGGGGAGATCCTCCGGGCATGATCACTCCCCGGTCTTTGCGTTGGTGTTTCGCTCTATTTTGTGGCCAGAATTGTTTTGTACTCTATGACGATTTAATTTTCCTATGTTTACCATATCTGGTAATTGAAATTTCTCATCGTTGAACTTCATATTGTTTTCTGCAGCCCACTGAAAGATTTGGTTGATGTCTGCCTGGAGCTTTGCAGTGTCTGCAATGGAAGACACTGTCATGCAGATTCGGGTATCATCTGCAAAGGAAGACACGGGTGCTGTGGCTGACAAACCTTTTTATGGGGGAAAAGGTGAGAACAAGATGGGGAGCGAGTACTGTGCCTTGTGGAACAGAGCTTTTCACCGTAGCTGCCTCGGACTTTACTCTGTTGACGACTACTCTCTGTGTTCTGGACAGACAGTACCATACACTAGTGTGTGGACAGACAGTACCATACACTGGTGTGTGGACAGACAGTACCATACACTAGTGTGTGGACAGACAGTACCATACACTGGTGTGTGGACAGACAGTACCATACACTAGTGTGTGGACAGACAGTACCATACACTGGTGTTTACCCGGAGTCTTACCGGGGGGGGC
>NW_026474388.1:0-10000 GCF_026875155.1 Cherax quadricarinatus
CGCCCAAAAGACCCCAAAGTACCCCGGGATAGGGGGGAGGGATCGGGAACCCCTAGGAAATCCAGACCCCCGGCAAATACGCCACCCCCAAGAAACCTAAAGGGATGGGATGGCCCCCGGTGCCTTTTTTCCCTACTAGGAACTAGGGGCCCCTGGGGGAAACCCAAAAAGGTAAAAAGGAAGGGCAAAAGGGGGGGTGAGGAGGAGGGGGAGGAATGGAAAAAGGGGAGGAGGGGGAGGTGGGTAGGGGAGGGGAAGAATGGGGGGAAATTTAGGTTCGGTTGAGGAAGAAGACCGACAGGGCTAATTCCTGACAAAGACCTCTTCCCCACCCCAAGGAGCCCCTTTAAAGGGTGTACTCATTTGACAACTGAAGTAAATAATTTTATTCGGGTTTTAACACAGTTACTAGATTATTACATAGCTGTGTATGTATAGAGAATTGGGAAAACCCCAGAAAAAGTCAGACAAAGTGATTTTTTCCCAGCCCTGGTTGGGTTGCCATATTGATTTTTGGTAAATATTTTTTTTTTCCAGTTGTTTGTTGGGTTATCTCATTGAAACTTGGGAAATGTATGAGGAAAATGTTCTTAACGTCCAAAAAAAATAAAAAGAGGACGAAAATAAAGGAGTTCATTTCTCAGCCATTGCCGCCTTTTTGATTTTTTTTGTACGGTTTTTATGTTTGTATTCTTTTTTATGGGATCATTTGATATAATTAAGATATTTACGAATAGACGATTTTGTTGTTTTCATGAAGAACAGTCCTTGAAATTGGTCAAAGTAGGGGAAAAATTTTTCGATTTTTGCCGATGTTCAATGAGCTGTGAAGTCATTTGGGTTAATTTTATTAAGTGTATTCAAACCCTAACCACTCTGAATTTAGCAAACTTAATAATCCCCCAAATCAGGTCCCAATGATGGGGATTTGGATGGAGGACTGTAGTATAATAATAAATTATCTTTTTTATTATAATAAAGATATTATCTCTTTTAAAATATAATAAGATATTTTTGCTTTACATTTTAATTTTTTAAAAAAAAATTATTCCTTTTTTATAATAATGAATTAAAAGGACCCAAAAGGGAATAAATGACTGAGTTTTTGGGGGGTTTAAAAAATAAATTCATTGTAATAAAGTTGGTAGATTACCAAAAAATTTGTAAAAAAAAGGCAAAGTGCAACTAATGAAATTTCGTCTCCAGGAATTGCAAACTTGATAAAGCTCCCGGAGAAGAAACTTGCCACAATAAAATGCACATTTGTTGCATTTGTGTCCCTTTTTCAAAAATTCTTTTTTTACTACAAAATACATGTACAAGGGATACAAGTACATGTAAAAGTATCAAATACATGTACAAGGTTACAAGTACATGTACGGTTAAAGTAATGTACAAGGTTAAAGTCATGTCAAGGTTCAAGTACGTACAAGGTATACAAGTAATGTACAAGGTATACAAATACGTACAAGGTTACAAGTACATGTAAAGGTATCAAGTACATGTACAAAGGGATCAAGTAAGTACAAGGTAACAAATACAGGGCAAGGTATACAGTACATGTACAACATATACAAGGCATGTACAAAGGGAAAATTTCATGTACAAGGTTACAAGAAAGTACAAGGAACAAGACAGTACAAGATCACAAGTACAGTCAAGGTATACAAGGACAAGGTATAAAGTCTGTAAAGGTATAAAAGTCATGTCAAGGTAAAAGTACATGTACAAAGGATACAAGTCTTGTACAAGGTTACAAATACATGTTCAAGGTATACAAGAAAAGTACAAAGGATACAGTACATGTACAGGTATAAAATACATGTAAAAAGGGATCAAGTCATGTACAAGGTATACAAGACATGTACAAGGTTTTCAAGTAATGTAAAGGATACAAGACGTAAAGGTTTCAATACAGTCAAGGTATACAAGTAATGTACAAGGATACAAGTAAAAGTAAAGGTATCAAGTAATGTACAAATATACAAGGCATGTACAAGGTATACAAGTACATGTACAAGGTATACAAGTACATGTACAAGGTATACAAGTACATGTACAAGGTATACAAGTACATGTACAAGATACACAAGTACATGTACAAGGTATACAAGTATATGTACAAGGTATACAAGTACATGTACAACATATACAAGTACATGTACAAGGTATACAAGTACAAGGTATACAAGTACAAGTACATGGTATACAAGTACAAGGTATACAAGTACATGTACATGGTATACAAGTACAAGGTATACAAGTACAAGTACATGGTATACAAGTACAAGGTATACAAGTACAAGTACATGGTATACAAGTACATGGTATACAAGTACATGTACATGGTATACAAGTACAGTGGACCCCCGCATAGCGAACTTAATCCGTGCAAGAGGGCTGGCCGTTATGCGAAATGTTCGCTATGCGAATTAATTTTCCCCATAAGAAATAATGGAAATAAAATTAATCCGTGCAAGACACCCAAAAGTATGAAAAAAAATTTTTTTACCACAAAAAAATGTTAATTTTAGTACACACAAACTGAAAAAGGCATGCACAATTACATGACACTTACTTTTATTGAAGATCTGGTGATGATTGATGGGATGGGAGGAGGAGAGAGAGTGTTGGGTGTTTAGAAGGGGATTCCCCTTCCCAAATTAGGACTTGAGGTAGCAAGTCCTTTTCTGGGGTTACTTCCCTTCTTCTTTTAATGCAACTAGGACCAGCTTCAGAGTCACTGGACTTCTTTCGCACAAGATATCTGTCCATAGTGGCCTGTACCTCTCGTTCCTTTATGATTTGTCTAAAGTGGTTCACAACAGTGTCATTGTAACAGTCACCAGCACGGCTTGCAATAGCTGTGTGAGGGTGATTTTCATCAAATAAGGTTTGCACTTCAAGCCCATTTTGCACACATTTCCTTAATCTTTGAAGTAGGCAATTCCTTCAATTTCTCTCTCCCCTCCTTTGAACCAGTTTCCCTAGGTCTGGCCTCTTGCTCTTGAAGTTGATCTATCAGCTCATCAGTGGTTAGTTCTTCATTGTCCTCCTCCACCAACTCTTCCACATCCTCCCCACTAACCTCCAACCCCAGGACTTCCCCCAAATTTCCCCAATTGATTCCTCAACTGGTATACTACTCCTCTCAGGGTTAGCCTCAAACCCTTCAAAATCCTTTTGTCTACACATTCTGGCCACAGTTTCTTCCAAGCAGAGTTCAAGGTTCTCTTAGTCACTCCCTCCAAGCCTTACCTATAAGGTTTACACAACTGAGGATATTAAAGTGATCCTTCCAAAACTCTTTTAGAGTCAATCGAGTGTCTGTGGTCACTTCAAAGCACTTTTGAAACAGAGCTTTTGTGTACAGTTTCTTGAAGTTGGAAATGACCTGCTGGTCCATGGGCTGCAGGAGAGGAGTGGTATTAGGAGGCAAAAACTTCACCTTAATGAAGCTCATGTCCCCATAAAGTCGCTCTGCCACGTCTGTAGGATGACCAGGGGCATTGTCTTAAAACCAGGAGGCACTTAAGGTCTAATTTCTTTTCAGTTAGGTAATCTTTCACATTGGGGGCAAATGCATGGTGTAACCCGTTATAGAAAAATTCCCTAGTGACCATGCCTTACTGTTTGCCCTCCACAGCAAAACACAAATTATCCTTGAGGACATTCTTTTGCCTGAAACGCTCTGGGAGTTTCAGAGTGATACACTAATAAAGGCTTAACTTTGCAATCACCACTAGCATTGGCACACATCAACAAAGTAAGCCTGTCTTTCATAGGCTTATGTCCTGGGAGTGCCTTTTCCTCCTCAGTAATGTAGGTCCTGCTTGGCATTTTCTTCCCGAACAGGCCTGTTTCATCACAATTAAACACTTGTTCAGGTTCCAGTCCTTTATTTTTCATTTTCTCCTTAAATTTCTGCACATTTTTTTCAGCCGTTTTGGGGTGGCCCAAAACGGGCCCCCCCAAAACCAGCCTTTAATCACATTTATGGATGCCACTACGCTTCTTAAATCTCTCAAAAAAACCCCCTTGCGGGGCCTTTAAAATTCACTCACATAAATCATATTGCAGGCTTTTTTTTTAATTAAATCGCCCATGAAAACTTCCTAGTTTTTTCCCACATATGATCCTTGAGAGACGTATTTTCCTGCTAGCTTTTTTCCCTTTACCCACACCAATAAGGCCCTCTAACATTTTCCACCCTTGGATTTTTGGGTTTCCCGAAACACGGGTTAAAACCTTTGGCAACAACAGTTTCCCCTTGATTGCCGTTTTCTTCCCCACAATAGAAAAAAGGTTGTTTTTTGGTTTCTTGTAACCTGCCCAGGTCGGGGAAGTACCCCATTTTTCATACTTATCAATGATCTCTTTTTTTTCATTTCAATGGGAAATTTTCTTCCCCTTTTTAGGTGTAGGGTTTGGGCACTAGAAGTTTTTTGGGGGCCCATGGTCATTTTTTTTCCAGAAAAAACACCAAAAAAACCACTGTAATAATACGAAATTTTTCCGAGTGAAATGTTTGGATGTTACCGGGGAGGTGGCTGGTAAACAATGGCACAGGCGGACATGTGGGGCTGGTTGAGGGCAAAAACCCTTTTTTGGGTTTGCGTCTGGGACGAAGGCCGTGGGGGTTTTTTTGGGCCCCCCTATGCGGGGAAAAATTTTTAGCAAACCCAAAGCTTCCCTATGCGGATTTTTTGGGATCCCGGGGCGTTCGCTATCCCGGGGGGGCCCCACTGTAAAATTTTAATGGTAAAAAAGGGTACATTTTTAAAAGGGGTTATCCCAAGAAAATTGTACAAAGTATACTTTAAAAGGGTTTTAAAAACAAGTACAATAAAAGGGTTTAAAAAAAGAACATTTTGAAAGGTATACAAGTACATGTACAAGGTTTTGCAAGTACAAATAAAAAGGTATACAGTAAAAGTACTTGGTTTTACAAGTACAGGGGACCCTCAGCAAAATGATATTAATCCGTTCCTAAAAAGCTCATCTTTGGACTAAAATTATCTTTAAAGCTGAATTAATTTTCCCCAAAAAGAAATAATGGAAATAAAATTTAAATTTCTGTGCAAAAACCCCCCAAAAAGTATAAAAAAAAAATTTCCCCACATGATATTTTAAATTTTAATACACACAAACCGAAAATTACCTTTATTGAAGAAGAAAATGATAAGGGGGAAAGGGAGGGGGGGGGAAAGTAGGGAAGTTTTTAAGTTTAAAAGGGGGAAATTCCCCTTCCATTGGGCCTTGGGTATCAAGCCCTTTTCCCGGGGGTTATTTCCCCTTCTTTTTTTTAATCCCACAGGAAAAGCTTGGGAGTCACGGGAACCTCCGTTGCACAAACATCGTCCATAGAGCCATACCCCCCATTCCTTTAAGATTTCCCTTTAAAATGGACCAAAACCCAAGTCATTGTAATAGTCACCAGCAAATTTTTTGGTATCTTTTTGGGGGGGGTGTTTTTCATCCAAAAAGGGTTTTTGCACTTAAAAGAAACTTTGCCCACATTTCCATAATCTTTTTTTTTTAAATTTCCCCTACAATTCTCACCCTTTTTTTCCACCCGGGAAGGGAAAAGAAGCTTTTTTTGGGGGCCATGGTGACTTATTTTGTAGTTACCCAAACACTAAAACCAACCCGGGGTTAAATGAAATGGGACCGAACCCCCCGGGTTTCGTAGATGCGACCGGGGCTTGGCAGGGTTGTAAACACTGGTGCTGAGGCCACACGTGGACGGTTCAAAGAAAACGCGTTGGGCGGGGTTTTTTTTCATTAGCCGAGGGAAAATTTTTGCATTAAAAGTTCGTTAGCCCGGAAAATTTTAAAATTAGGTGGATGTTGCAAAACCCCCGAATGGGTCACAATGTATAAAATGATATTACCCTTTTAAAATACAGTGGAAACCCCCGGTTAACGAACTTTTTTATTCCCTTTGTATGTTTCAGGTGCCATTACTGACCGAATTTTTTCCCCTAAAGGAAAAATTGTGAAGTAGAATTTTGTCCTTTTCAGCCCCCCCAAAAATACCCGGGAAAACACCACTTACATAAATAACTTACATAATTTGGGCGCATTTGGAGGTGGGTCGTTAAGCGGGGGGTCCACCCGTAATTTTAAATTGCTTATATTTGCAAAATACTAAATCATAAATATATTGTTTATATTATTATTTTACTTAGTTATTTTTGTTAGGTGGAAAGTAAAAATTCAATATTATTTTTATGTGCTCATAGTTCAAGTCTTTATTGTCTAACAAATGTAATTACGTTCATTGGGTCGTTACTCTTTTCCGGCTTTTGTGTTTGCTGGGAGCAAAAAGTCCACGGGGGCAATCACGGATCGAGGGGGGGTGTTCACACCTCGCCGGGTAGTAGTTTTGGGGGGTTTGGTTACTTTTTTGGGGGGATTTTGTGATGGGCCCCCAAATCAGTTCATTATATTATCTCCTTGATCCTGATTTTATGTTTCAGTTTCTTTTTATATTTTTGTTCAGCTTAGCAGTCTTTTTATTTTCAAGCAAAACTGTTCTATTGCCAGGTGGTCCCAAAAAGTTTTGATTATGGAGGGGCTTTGTCATTACTGGGTTTTAAGGGGCAAATCGAGTCGTGAGACATAGGAAAAAAAATTTTGAGCAGCATTACCCCAAAAACACACAAACCCATTTGTAATTTTAAATTAAATTTAAAGGTTTTAAAGAAACCCGAAGGGGAATTAAAAATATAAGATGTATATTCCTTTAGCACAATTTCTACTGTACACAAAAAAAAGCGATTAATTTTTAATTTGTTTAAAAATTTAAATTTAATTTTTAATTTTTATAATAAAAATCCCCAGAATCTTTTATTGGGGTTTAAATTTTTTTAAATTTTTAATTTTTTTAGTTATTAAAACCCACCAGTTCAATCTTTTAAAGCACAATAATTATTAAATTTAATTCCTTTTGGATAATTGGACCAGGATACGACTACTTGTTATGAAAAACCCCGTAAAAAGGCTGAATGGAAGAAGAAATTTGCATTTTTTTTAACAAATGGGGGGGGCCCTTCGGGGGGGATCTTGATCCAAGGGGTTGGAGAAATTGTCCCCCGTTTGACACACTATAAATCTATGGGCCCAACACTTTTGGGACTTTTTCGAATCTAAGAAATTTGAGTTTTGTCTTGTACAAAATTTTCAAAAAGACTCTAAGGGCCCCGGGTTCAATCCCCCGGGCCGGGGGGGTTTTGGGTTTTTTTTAGGTGAAGTATGTAATTGACTGAGTCCTTGTCCAAGGGGGAATGGAAATCCCTTATTGGCCTAGCTCAAAGGGCAAAAACCCAAAACAAAATTTCCCATTAAGGGTTATAATTTCCCCTAATCACTCTCTCGTAAATTTCACTTATTTTTTGTTTTTTTGTCAAAGTGAAAAAAAGTTTTAAATTTATACTCCCGACTTTGTTTGAGTTAAGTACACATACATTAAAACTTCAGACGTGTTGGCGAGTAGCCAAATATCTCGGTGTGACATATTACACCGCAAAAACTGTGACCATTAATTAAAGATATATTGTTTCCTGCTCATGCAGAGATGTCAGATTATGATTCAGATACAGAAAGCCTAGTGTCACAATTAGGAAGTATGACTCTATTTGATGACATAGAAGAGAAAGCAACTACCACAGAAGTGTCTGAGCCTAGTGTAGAGTGTAGTATGACTCAGCCTCATACTAGTACTGTGTATGATACACCTGTATTTACTTATCCTAGACCAGATCAAGACTCTCTAGGGATGGCTGGACAAGGTGCCCGACCTAAGGACCATCCAGACTCATTCGTTAGATTCCTTACTCCTCCGTTACCTACTGGTCCTATCTCTGAGGAACAATTTGAGAGGATGGAACGCCTCATTATGTTGCAGACTGCACAAATAGAGGCACAGAGGAAATTGAACGAAGAAGATTTCCACCTGGAGAAGAGAGGAATGCAGAGGAGAAAGAGAGATTTTGGGAGATGTTAAGTGAATGTATAGGAGCCTTTGAACCAAGTGAGAGAGTAATTGTGGTAGGGGACCTGAATGCTAAAGTAGGAGAAACTTTTAGAGAGGGTGTGGTAGGTAAGTTTGGGGTGCCAGGTGTAAATGATAATGGGAGCTCTTTGATTGAACTTTGTATAGAAAGGGGTTTAGTTATAGGTAATACATATTTTAAGAAAAAGAGGATAAATAAGTATACACGATATGATGTAGGGCGAAATGACAGTAGTTTGTTGGATTATGTATTGGTAGATAAAAGACTGTTGAGTAGACTTCAGGATGTACATGTTTATAGAGGGGCCACAGATATATCAGATCACTTTCTAGTTGTAGCTACACTGAGAGTAAAAGGTAGATGGATACAAGGAGAATAGAAGCATCAGGGAAGAGAGAGGTAAAGGTTTATAAACTAAAAGAGGAGCAGTTAGGGTAAGATATAAACAGCTATTGGAGGATAGATGGGCTAATGAGAGCATAGGCAATGGGGTCGAAGAGGTATGGGGTAGGTTTAAAAATGTAGTGTTAGAGTGTTCAGCAGAAGTTTGTGGTTACAGAAAGTGGGTGCAGGAGGGAAGAGGAGCGATTGGTGGAATGATGATGTAAAGAGAGTAGTAAGGGAGAAAAAGTTAGCATATGAGAAGTTTTTACAAAGTAGAAGTGATGCAAGGAGGGAAGAGTATATGGAGAAAAAAGAGAGAAGTTAAGAGAGTGGTGAAGCAATGTAAAAAGAGAGCAAATGAGAGAGTGGGTGAGATGTTATCAACAAATTTTGTTGAAAATAAGAAAAGTTTTGGAGTGAGATTAACAAGTTAAGAAAGCCTAGAGAACAAATGGATTTGTCAGTTAAAAATAGGAGAGGAGAGTTATTAAATGGAGAGTTAGAGGTATTGGGAAGATGGAAGGAATATTTTGAGGAATTGTTAAATGTTGATGAAGATAGGGAAGCTGTGATTTCGTGTATAGGGCAAGGAGGAATAACATCTTGTAGGAGTGAGGAAGAGCCAGTTGTGAGTGTGGGGGAAGTTCGTGAGGCAGTAGGTAAAATGAAAGGGGGTAAGGCAGCCGGGATTGATGGGATAAAGATAGAAATTGTTAAAAGCAGGTGGGGATATAGTTTTGGAGTGGTTGGTGCAATATTTAATAAATGTATGGAAGAGGTAAGGTACCTAGGGATTGGCAGAGAGCATGCATAGTTCCTTTGTATAAAGGCAAAGGGGATAAAAGAGAGTGCAAAAATTATAGGGGGATAAGTCTGTTGAGTGTACCTGGTAAAGTGTATGGTAGAGTTATAATTGAAAGAATTAAGAGTAAGACGGAGAATAGGATAGCAGATGAACAAGGAGGCTTTAGGAAAGGTAGGGGGTGTGTGGACCAGGTGTTTACAGTGAAACATATAAGTGAACAGTATTTAGATAAGGCTAAAGAGGTCTTTGTGGCATTTATGGATTTGGAAAGGCGTATGACAGGGTGGATAGGGGGGCAATGTGGCAGATGTTGCAAGGATATGGTGTAGGAGGTAGGTTACTGAAAGCAGTGAAGAGTTTTTACGAGGATAGTGAGGCTCAAGTTAGAGTATGTAGGAAAGAGGGAAATTTTTCCCAGTAAAAGTAGGCCTTAGACAAGGATGTGTGATGTCACCGTGGTTGTTTAATATATATTATAGATGGGGTTGTAAGAGAAGTAAATGCGAGGTCTTGGCAAGAGGCGTGGAGTTAAAAGATAAAGAATCCACACAAAGTGGGAGTTGTCACAGCTGCTCTTTGCTGATGACACTGTGCTCTTGGGAGATTCTGAAGAGAAGTTGCAGAGATTGGTGGATGAATTTGGTAGGGTGTGCAAAAGAAGAAAATTAAAGGTGAATACAGGAAAGAGTAAGGTTATGAGGATAACAAAAGATTAGGTGATGAAAGATTGAATATCAGATTGGAGGGAGAGAGTATGGAGGAGGTGAACGTATTCAGATATTTGGGAGTGGAC
>NW_026474388.1:15000-28486 GCF_026875155.1 Cherax quadricarinatus
TCATCCGAGATTGCAGACTCAAGGCACAAGCTATCCTCAACAAAACCGCCCATGGAACAGCCCCCCAACAGTTCATAGTACTCCATGTGGCGATGTTGCCACGAATACTCGCCGGGCACTTGCTATGAGTAACATCAACGTTTCCACCATAAACACATCCTCTAAACAAAGACCTCACTACTAAAAGCAGCCCCACACCTCTAACTTCTACAGCAGGCGTCTACACTATCCCTGTGGGTTCTGTCCCAAGAAATATGTAGGCGAGACAGGCAGAGATCTTGCAGTCCGCCTGAATGAGCAATCGAAATGCCTCTAACAGAGACGATGTAAGGTACGCCTGTGTCCTCCACAGAGACTCCACGGGGCATTTGATGAACTGGAACGAGGCACAACTCGTTCTCACCGAACCAGACCTCAGACGCCGACGGTGCCTAGAAGCCTCACTAATCACCGTCACCGACACTATAGAACGCAACACTGGAAACTACAAAATTTCAAAAACATTGGCATACATGATACTTAAGCAGCACCAACCCAACAACACAGGAGTCACATGATTTCATCGTCTACCCGTCCTCATCATAGGCAGAGGTTGTTTTGATAAGGACCTGCCCGCATGGGCCAGTAGGCCTTCTACAGTGTTCCTCCATTTCTTATGTTTCTTATGACATTCCTCAGGTCACGTGCGTCACATCTCACTCTCCGCCTATATATATAATGTCTTTCTACCTCTGTATGTTAGAAGTGATCAAGGGTCCAAGGACCGAAACGTTTTCTAATAAATATGTTATAGTGTTTGCTTACGTGTCTTTCTAAACCAACTTGTCGGTATTTATTACCAAGGTTTATACCATACAAGAACATGTACAAGGTATACCAGTACATGTACAAGGTATACCAGTACATGTACAAGGTATAAAATACATGTACAAGGTGTACAAGTACAAGGTATACAAGTATATATTCAAGGTAAACCAGTACATGTACAAGGTGAACAAGTACAAAGTATACAAGTACATGTACAAGGTATACAAGTAAATGTACAAGGTATACAATACATGTACAAGGTATACAAGTACATGTACAAAATATACAAGTACATGTACAAGTTATACAAGTACATGTACAAGGTATACAAATACATGTAGAAGGAATACCAGTACATGTACAAGGTATATCAGTACATGTACAAGGTATACAAGTACATGTACAAGATATACAAATAC
The DNA here is from genome assembly GCF_026875155.1 of Cherax quadricarinatus. Classification (NCBI taxonomy): domain Eukaryota; kingdom Metazoa; phylum Arthropoda; class Malacostraca; order Decapoda; family Parastacidae; genus Cherax; species Cherax quadricarinatus. Next base: position 16,227 of record NW_026474388.1, read on the forward strand.
ATGTACAAGGTATACTAGTACATGTACAAGGTATACAAGTACATATTTAAACCTAGAAGATGATTGATCACATTGACCCTGATCTAAACCTCCATAATCTGACACCCAATCAAAACCTATTGGAAAGTAACTGCCTTTACTACACAGCATAACAAGCCAGGACTATCCTAAACAATGCTAAAGCTCTATCAGTACTTAACTACAATATCAGGTCTTTAAGCAAACACTATGATGACCTCCTGGCACTCCTTGAATCACTAAAGACACCCTTCTCCTGCATTATTCTTTCTGAGACCTGGCTTAAGCAGGACACAATAGATATTTACCATCTACCAGGATACACAACAATCCACAACTGCAGACCCTGCCAAGTTGGGGGTGGTATTGCAATCTATTACTCTAACCAATTATCTTGTATTAGCACCACTTGCTTTAGTGATGAATAGGGGGAATACATTTTTGTTAATTTTACTTTAAAAAACCTTAAGACACCTATAACAATCGGTGCCATTTACCGGATACCCCACACAAACATCCCAAATTTCAGTGAGAAATTAAAGGCACTAATAACAAACAGACATATGAAAAAGCACCACCTTCTCTTAGCTGAAGACTTCAACATCAACCTTGGCCTACTAGATGATCAGCCTGTAACTGATTTCATCAACAATATGAACAACACACTTCTCATACCAACAATAACTAAACCAACCAGGCTCACTGAAACAAGTGCAACCATAATAGACCACATATGGACCAATATACTAGCCACCCTTAAATCAGGGATAATCACAGATAGCACTACAGACCACTACCCTACCTTCCTCTTGACAAACATTAGTAAACCACCACTTGAATACAACAAAGTTTCATTTAGACTCCATGATGAGGCCCCCAATAAGGAAGCTCACAGCTTACCTAGAGACTGTTGACTGGCCCACAGAATTCTCCAATGCCAATGGTATTGATGACTGGACAGACATTTTTCTAAACAAAATACATAGACTATGCAACAAACATTGTCCTATAAAAACGAAACAGATCACAAACAAAGGCTTGGTTCCCCATGGCAAACCCACAGATTCTAAAATCCACTGATAAAAAAACACCAATTTGAAAAGCAATAAGACGGGGCTTAATAAAAAAGAAATTCTTAAACACTATCATCATTTCCTACAATTAATAAAGAAAGCCAAACAACTAACTACTCAGCAGATTCACTGACACAAGAGGAAATAAAAAAGACCTGGAAAACACTCTCTCAGATTCTGGGGACCCACAAACTAAAAAAAAAGAAAAATTTTTGCCTAACTAAACCTAATGAAACCCCCACTGCACCCCATGACACGCAAACAAATAAACAACTTTTCTCAACCATAGTACTAACTCGCCAATAAAATCCCACACCAATGCCCATGGGGGCCTCCCAAGGGGGAAACCCCCCAAAATTTCCTTTTTCTTGCCCAACTGAGCCCACAGAAGTCCCCCAAATTTATAAAACCCTTTAAAAAAATAACTCGGGGAATCTGTCTCATGCCCCACCATTATTGTACAACGAGGGGCCCCATGTCCTTTCGCATGCTATCTCATTATTTTTTAATAAGTCACTAGAAACAGCACCTTCCCAAAACTCTCAAGAGGGTAAGGGTTACACCAATAATAAAGGGGGTGACCCGACAGATTTAAAAAACATAGGCAATATAAAACTTATCATTCATCCAAAGTTTTTGAGAATTTTTCATGCACGGGGACTAATTCATTTATAACGCCAAAACATACTCAACCCCTGCCAATTTGGGATTCGGAAAAAAAAAGCACAAACGATGCAATCATAAAAATGCAGATCTCTTACACGTTTGGGGAAAATAAGGAAAAAAATCCATGGGAAATTTTTTATTGACCTAAGAAAACTTTTCACACAGAAACCCAGGGTCCTACTCCACAAACTTGACCTTTAGGTATAAGAGGCTGGCTTGCATTTTTTCAAAACCTTACCTTACTAACAGTATCATATGTCACCATTAAGGGGCACAGCATCAACATCATGGGCCCCTTAAACTGGAGTTCTGCAGGGAAGTGTCCTTGGTCCCCTGCTGTCCTCATATACATCAATGACTTCCCAAAATATCTCAACACCTGAACCCCCTTCTCTTTTTTCTGACGATAAGACTTATGCATTTCTCACCTAAACTGCCACCCTCAACACCTTGTTAACGAGGGGCTGATCAAAATATCAACTTGGATGCAGCCATCAAACTTTCGCTTAACACTGACAAAAAACCACAAAAAATTTTGGTAGCAGAGCAGGAGTTGCCAAATAAAAATTAAATCGACAACACTCATTGCAACATAATGGGGCAAATTCCTAGGCCCATACCTCGACAACAAAACCCGAATTTCAGCACCCATATCCAACACATAACCCAAAAAAATATCCAAAGGGTTTGGGATCCTCTCCAAGATCATACTACGTGCCACAAAAACCCTTTTCACACTATACCATTTACTTTTAAATAATAAAAAATCACAATACAGTACTGGAAGATACACAAATAACCTGCCATAAAAAAGAAGTTTACGACGACGTTCGTCCGACTTGGACAATTGGCAAAGTCACATAACCAGGGTGGAGAGGAGGGGTATATAAGGCGGGAAGAAGATGGAGTATATATATTAAAAGAATGGAAATTTTAAAACGACAAGATAAATTAAAAACACATGTGCAACACCCGGCATCCCCATCTAGACGTTTTTGCCCTCCAGCCGCCACTGGATGGCAAAACGCCCAAACAAAGACAACCAGATGCCACACGTGTCTTAATTTCATCAGTAGTTGTAGTAGTGTAGTAGAAGTAGTAGTATTGGTATGGTAGAAGTGGGGAAAAAAGGAGGACGAGCCAGTCAAATACAGTGGACCCCCGCATAGCGAACGCCTTGCATAGCGAACAATCCGCATAGCGAACGCTTTGTTCGCTAAAATTTGCCCCGCAAAGTGGACAAAAACCCGCTCAGCGCCCTTTCGTCCGAGACGCGTCCAATTTGCGCCCTCAGCCAGCCTCACATGTGCCGCCCATCCCATTGTTTACCAGCCAGCCTCCGAGGTAACATTCAAGCATACACTCGGAATATTCCGTATTATTACAGTGTTTTCGGTGCTGTTTTTTGGAAAATAAGTGACCATGGGCCCCAAGAAAGCTTCTAGTGCCAACCCTACACCTCAAAGGGTAAGAATACCCATTGAAATTAAGAAAGAGATCATTGATAAGTATGAAAGTGGATACGTATCACCGACCTGGTCAGGTTGTACAAGAAACCAAAATCAACCATCGCTTCTTTTGTGGGCAAGAAAACGGCAATCAAGGAAGCTGTTGTTGCCAAAGGTTTAACTGTGTTTTCGAAACAAAAAATCGCAAGTGAGGAAGATGTTGAGAGACTCTTATTGGTGTGGATAAATGAAAAACAGCTAGCAGGAGATAGCGTCTCTCAAGCGATCATATGTGAAAAGGCTAGGAATTGCATGACGATTTAAAAAAAAAATGCCGCAACTAGTGATGATGTGAGTGAATTTAAGGCCAAAAAGGTTGGTTTGAGAGATTTAAAAAGCGTAGTGGCATCCATAGTGTGATACGGCATGGTGAGGCTCCCCAGTTCGGACCACAAAGCGGCTGAAAAATATGTGCATGAATTCAAGGAGTACATAGAAACTGAAGGACTGGAACCTAAACAAGTGTTTAATTGTGATGAAACAGGACTGTTCGGAAAAAAATGCCAAGCAGGACCTACATTACTGAGGAGGAAAAGGCACTCCCAGGACATAAGCCTATGAAAGACAGGCTTACTCTTCTCATGTGTGCCAATGCAGTGGTGATTTCCAAGTGAACCCTTTATTAGTGTATCACTCTGAAACTCCCAAGCGTTCAGGCAAAAAAGTTTCTCAGGAAAATTTGTTGTGCTGTGGAGGGCAAACAGTAAGGCATGGGTCACTAGGGAATTTTTTCTAAAACCTGGTTACACCATGCATTTTGCCCCCAATGTGAAAGATTACCTAACTGAAAAAAAATTTAGACCTTAAGTGCCTCCTGGTGTTAGACAATGCCCCGGTCATCCTACAGACGTGGCAGAGCGACTTTAATGGGACATGAGCTTCATAAGGTGAAGTTTTTCCCTCCTAATACCACTCCTCTCCTGCAGCCCATGGACCAGCAGGTCATTTCCAACTTCAAGAAACTGTACACAAAAGCTCTGTTTAAAAAGTGCTTTGAAGTGACCACAGACACTCGATTGACTCTAAAAGAGTTTTGGAAGGATCATTTTTAATATCCTCAATTGTGTAAACCTTATGGGTAAGGCTTGGGAGGGAGTGACTAAGAGAACCTTGAACTCTGCTTGGAAGAAACTGGGGCCAGAATGTTGAACAAAAGGGATTTGAAGGGTTGAGGCTAACCCTGAGAGGAGTATATACCAGTTGAGGAATCAATTTGGAATTGGGGAATCCTTGGGTTGGAGGTTAGTGGGGAGGATGTGGAAGAGTTGGTGGAGGAGGACAATGAAGAACTAACCACTGATGAGCTGATAGATCAACTTCAAGAGCAAGAGGCCAGACCTGGGGAAACTGGTTCAAAGGAGGGAGAGAGAAATTGAAGGAATTGCCTACTTCAAAGATAAGGAAATGTGTGCAAAAAGGCTTGAAGTGCAAACCTTTTTTGATGAAAATCACCCTCACACAGCTATTGCAAGCCGTGCTGGTGACTGTTACAATGACACTGTTGTGAACCACTTTAGACAAATCATAAAGGAACGAGAGGTACAGGGCCCCTATGGACAGATATCTTGTGCGAAAGAAGTCCAGTGACTCTGAAGCTGGCCCTAGTGGCATTAAAAGAAGAAGGGAAGTAACCCCAGAAAAGGACTTGCTACCTCAAGTCCTAATGGAAGGGGAATCCCCTTCTAAACACTAACACCCTCTCTCTCCCCTCCTCCCATCCCATCAATCATCACCAGATCTTCAATAAAAGTAAGTGTCATGTAATTGTGCATGCCTTTTTCAGTTTGTGTGTACTAAAATTAACATTTTTTTGTGGTAAAAAAATTTTTTTTTCATACTTTTGGGTGTCTTGCACGGATTAATTTTATTTCCATTATTTCTTATGGGGAAAATTAATTCGCATAGCGAACATTTCGCATAACGACCAGCCCTCTTGCACGGATTAAGTTCGCTATGCGGGGGTCCACTGTACAAAGGAAAGGGAGCACTGCAAGAGAGCTAGGTGCCCACTGGGGGAGAGCAAGCACACAGAGGTGTGTGAAAGGGGAAGTGGGAAATAAATAAAGAAGGAACAGAAACACGAGACAGAAGAGAGAAAGACAACCCAGAGGAGAAAAGGAAAGAGGAAAGGGGAAGAGGGAGAAGAAGAAAAAGAAAAAGAAAAAATAAGGAGTTAGGTTAAGTCACGGGTGTTCTGAAGTTTGGAGCATTTTACAATGTAGTGGGAGAGGAAGGCATCTACAGAGATGAAGCCAGGGCTAAGGTTCATACAAGGAAAGTTGTGTATTAAGAGGATTCAACTAACGGCGACTGTTTCGAGTTGAAAGTAGGGAAGACAGTTTTAGCAGAAGACCAGTCAAAAGGATGGCTATGATCTCTGACGTGACAGAAAAGAGCATTGTTAGTGTCGGCAAGCCTAACACTATTTTTGTGCTCCTTAAGTCTGTCAGAAGAGATCGACCATTTCTCCGAAGTATTGAAGAGGACAGGAGGAGCAAGAAATAGAGTAGACACCAGGAAACATCTGTAGAGGGAGGAGAGGTATGAACGAGATTATGCGAAAGTGTTAATCTGGTGGAAGGTAAGCTTGATGTCTAAGGGACGGAGAGAATTGTTGAGATTAGAAAGACCAGAAATGTAGGGAAGGGAGAGGATACAAGAGTTCCCAGGGGTAGAGAGTTTGGGAGAGAAGAAATTGCGTTTAGCACGTGAAGGGCAGAGTCTATGAAATGGGAAGGGGACCAAGACGGGAAAACGAATTATGAAGATTGGAAATTTCTGCTGGAAGGAACTGGATCACGGATGCGGAGGGCATGGAGAAAGAGGGAGAAAAAGAACATTTTTCGACAGGGGAAGCATGATAGGAAAAGTAATGAAAGTACATGCCACTGTGCATAGGTTTACGGTAAACGGAAAAGGAAAAACCCGTATCTGAGAGGTGGACAAAGGACATCAAGGAAAGGAAGCAAGGAATTAGATTCCCATTCACTTAAAACTTAATGGAAGGGGCAAGATTATTAAGAGCTTCAAGAAAAGGTTAGGAAGAGACTGGAGTCATGAGGCCACAAAGCAAAAAATGTCATCCACATAGCGGAGCCAGAGTGAAGGTTGCACATCTCACGTGCTAAACGCAATTTCTTCTCTCCACAAATTCCTACTCCTGGGAACTCTTGTATCCTCTGCCTTCCCTACATTTCCGGTCTTTCAATCTCAACAATTCTCACTGTCCCTTAGACATCAAGCTTACCTTCCACCAGACTAACACTCTTCGCACTAATCTCGTTCATACCTCTCCTCCCTCTACAGATGTTCCTGGTGTCTACTCTATTTCTTGCTCCTCCTGTCCTCTTCAATACTTCAGAGAAACTGGTCGATCTCTTTCTGACAGACTTAAGGAGCACAGAAATAGTGTTAGGCTTGCCAACAATAACAATGCTCTTTTCTGTCACGTCAGAGATCATAGCCATCCTATTGACTGGTCTTCTGATAAAACTGTCTTCCCTACTTCCAACTCAAACAGTCGCCATCTAGTTGAATCCTCTCTAATACACAACTTTCCTTGTATGAACCTTAGCCCTGGCTTCATCTCTGTAGATGCCTTCCTCTCCCACTACATTGTAAAATGCTCCAAACTTCAGAACACCCGTGACTTAACCTATTATTTTTTCTTTTTCTTTTTCTTCTTCTCCCTCTTCCCCTTTCCTCTTTCCTTTTCTCCTCTGGGTTGTCTTTCTCTCTTCTGTTTCGTGTTTCTGTTCCTTCTTCATTTATTTCCCACTTCCCCTTTCACGCACCTCTGTGCGCTTGCTCTCCCCCAGTGGGCACCTAGCTCTCTTGCAGTGCTCCCCTTCCTTTGTATTTGACTGGCTCGTCCTCCTTATTTCCCACTTCTACCCCTACCACTACTACTACCTCTACTACTACTACTACTTCTACTACTACTACTACTACAACTACTGATGAAATTAAGACACATGTGCGGCGTCTGGTTGTCTTTGTTCTGGACGTTTCGCCATCCAGTGGCTGGCTGGATGGCAAAACGTCTATGATAGGGATGCCCGGGTGTTGCACATGTGTCTTAATTTCATCTTGTCGGTATTATATACCATTCTTGTACTACTACTACTACCATTACCTCTTCCTGCCTATATATAGCCATCCTACTCCACCTCTGGTTAGTGTGACTTTGTCAATGGTCCAAGTCGGACCGAAATGTCATCGTAAGCTTCTCTCTTTTATATGCGGGTTATTTGTGTACCATTCACTTATATATCCATACCTCACCTATGCTATCTGTGCTTGGGGTTCAACTGCAGCAACACACCTAAAGCCAATAATAACCCAACAAAAAGCCACAGTAAGAATAATCACCAAATCCCATCTCTGGCAACACCCCCCCCCCACTCTTCATAGATCTAAACTTACTCCCTGTTCAGTACATCCACACTTACTACTGTGCAATCTACATCTACAGGACCTTTAATATTAACCTTGACCTAAAACACTTTCTTGATAGTTGTGACAGAACCCACAGGCATAACACCAGACACAAACATCTCTATGACATTCCCCGTGTCCGACTAAACCTTTACAAAAATTCAATGTATGTCAAAGGCCATAAAATCTGGAACACCCTACCTGAAAACTCTAGAACTGCAGACACATTCATCACCTTCAAGTGGAGGGAGCAGTTAGGACTTTAAACTAGGAATAGTTAGTGGTATGGGTTTTGGCAGGAAAACAGTGAAGTCCCAGTGTAGTAATATTACGAGTTCTAGGGGAACTAGTAATAAGCAGAACGAGGTAGATATTGAAAAGCCAGGGACTTTGGGTGATAAGGACAGTAATAGGTTTAGTAGAAAAACAGAAATGAGCAGGAAGGGTAAAGAGAAAGGAGAGTCTTTCAATGTTTAATATGCTAATTGCCGTAGTGCTAGGAATAAGATGGGCGAGTTGAGATTAGTTGCTAGTGCAGGTAACATTGACGTATTTGCCTTAACTGAGACGCGGTTTAATTCAAAAAGTCGGGACATGGCTGTGGAATGTCATGTTCAGGGTTTTAAATTGTTCCAAGTAGATAGAAGTATCAGGAAGGGGGGTGGGGTGGCATTGTATGTCCGAGATCGCTTGAACTGTTGCATAAAAACGGGTATTAAGTCTGAAGTAACACATACAGAGTCTGTTTGGATAGAATTTTCAGAGGGCCATGAAAAACTGATTTTAGGAGTGATATGCAGTCCCCCAAACTTAGATAGGGACCAAGGGAGACTACTATGGGAGGAAATTGTTAAGGCCACAAGGCACGATAATGTAGTAATTCTAGGAGACTTTAACTTTAGTCATATTGATTGGAATTTCTTGACTGGGAATTTAGAATCATACGACTTCTTAGAAGTAGTTCAGGATTGTTTTTTGAAGCAGTTTGTGACAGAACCTACAAGGGAAAATAACCTGCTTGACTTAGTTATGGCAAACAATGAATCCCTTGTTAATAATTTAGAAATTTCAGAGGAACTGGGTGCTAGCGACCACAAATCAATTACATTTAGCATTGAATGGAAGTCCAATAGTAGCAATAACTCAGTAACGGTCCCAGATTTTCGCTTAGCAGATTACGATGGGCTTAGAGAACACTTATCATCTGTTGACTGGGGTAACGAAGTGAGCTATCAATATGACAGTTTTCTGAACACTATACATGCTGCTCAAAGAACGTTTATCCCATATAAAGAAATTAGATCAAATAGAAATGACCCAAAATGGATGAATAATAGGCTCAAATATCTACTAGGGCATAAGAAAGGAATTTGTAGGCATATCAAAAGAGGTGAGGGTCATTTTATGAATCAGTATATTGACATTAAAAGGAACATTAAAAAGGGGATAAGAAAAGCTAAAAGGGACTATGAAATTAAAGTTGCTAGGGATTCTAAAACTAACCCAAAAAGTTTTTTCCAGATCTATAGAACAAAAGTTACAGATAAGATTGGTCCCCTTAAAAATAACTATGGGCACCTTACTGACAAAGAGAACGAAATGTGCTCGATTTTTAATAATTATTTTCCCTGTTTTTACACAGGAAGACACTAACAATATTCCAGTAATTAATTTTTATAGTGGGCTAGAAGAAGATAAATTATGTAACATCACAGTCACTAGTGAAATGGTTGTGAAGCAGATGAGGTTTTTTCAATGGTTCTTAAGGAATGCAAAATGGAACTCTGTGAACCATTAACTAATATTTTTAATTTATCTCTTCAAACAGGTGTAGTGTCTGATATGTGGAAGATGGCTAATGTAATTCCTATTTTTAAAACAGGGGACAAGTCGTTACCATCAAATTACCGCCCATTAAGCCTGACCTCAATTGTAGGCAAATTACTAGTCAATTATAGTTGAGATTATAAGAAGCCATCTCGATAAGCATAGCTTGATTAATGATACTCAGCATGGATTCACAAGAGGCCGGTCTTGTCTAACTAATTTATTAACTTTCTTCAGTAAAGCTTTTGAGGCTGTTGACCACGATAAAGAATTTGATATTATTTACTTAGATTTTAGTAAGGCTTTTGATAGAGTTCTGCACCATAGACTGTTAAAGAAAGTGGCAGCTCATGGCATTGGGGGAAAAGTGCTCTCGTGGATCGAGTCATGGCTCACTGACAGGAAGCAGAGAGTGTCCATAAATGGGGTTAAATCCGAGTGGGGATCTGTAACAAGTGGCGTTCCACAGGGATCAGTCTTGGGCCCGTTGTTGTTTATAATATATATCAATGATCTTGATGAGGGAATTACTAGTGATATGAGCAAATTCGCCGATGACACAAAGATAGGTAGGATAATTGATTCAAACGTAGATGTTAGGGAACTTCAGGAGGATTTAAACAAACTCTATTCTTGGTCAGAAAAGTGGCAGATGCAGTTCAATGTAGATAAATGCAAGGTTCTGAAGCTTGGGAGTGCCCATAACCCTAGTACTTATAAGTTAAATGATGTAGAAGTTAGCCATACAGATTGCAAAAAGGACTTGGGGGTTATGGTGAGCAGCAACCTTAAACCAAGACAACAATGCCTAAGCGTACGTAATAAGGCAAATAGATTACTGGGATTTATATCAAGAAGTGTAAGCAACAGAAGTCCAGAGGTCATACTGCAGCTTTATACATCATTAGTAAGGCCTCACCTAGATTATGCAGCTCAGTTCTGGTCTCCATATTATAGAATGGACATAAATTCATTAGAAAACATTCAGTGTAGGATGACTAAATTAATACATAGCATTAGAAATCTTCCTTATGAAGAAAGATTGAAGACTCTTAAGTTACATTCACTTGTTAGACGAAGAATGAGGGGAGACCTGATCGAAGTGTTTAAGTGGAATATAGGTATTAATAAAGGGGATATTAATAAGGTCTTGAGGATGTCTCTCCAAGAGAGAACCCACAGTAATGGATTTAAATTAGATAAGTTTAGATTTAGAAAGGACATAGGAAAGTATTGGTTTGGAAATAGGGTAGTAGATGAGTGGAACAGTCTACCTAGTTGGGTTATTGAGGCTGGGACTTTGGGTAGTTTCAAATTTAGGTTGCATAAGTACATGAGTGGGAGGGGTTGGATTTGAGTGGGACTTTCACAGAGCTTATTTCTTGGGTGGCATTGAAAATTGGGTTGGGCAAATGTTTTGTTAGTGGGATGAATTGTAAAGGACCTGCCTAGTATGGGCCAACAGGCTTCCTGCAGTGTTCCTCCTTTCTTATGTTCTTATGTTCAAAACTACCATTAGAAAACATCTTATCTCCCTGATACACCCCATCAACTAACTACACAAATACTACCTGGTGGTTCACACACTCACTCACTCATTTGACCATAAACAGAAATATCAATCTCAATCTTAAAATAATGAATCCTAACTAGTCATAAGTTGGTCTGTGATACTCCAATACTGAAACTATGTATTGTGCCAAAACAAAACCATTCACACTGCTAAACTCACAAACTAGTATTTAGTCACTTAGCCATAATACCAACTTACCTCATAATTTGTAATATTTTAAATTTAAGATCTAATCTAAGTCTGCCCGAAATGCCTAGCCATGCTAGGTGTTCCAGTAGTACACTCTGTAATTATTATTTTACTACATATAAACCCCACAATAACCAAATTCTGTAAACTCAGCATTGTAATCCTTATAGAGAATAAACTTTGAATTTGAATTGAATTGAATTGAATATACAAGGTATACCAGTACATGTACAAGGTATACCAGTACATGTAAAAGGCATACAAGTACATGTACAAGGTATACAAGTACATTTACAAGGTATACAAGTACATGTACAAGGTATACCAGTACATGTACAAGGTATACAAGTACATGTACAAAGTATACAAATACATATACAATGTATACAGTACATGTACAAGGTATACCAGTAAATGTATAAGGTATACCAGTACAAGTACAAGGTATACAGACCATAGCTGACATCAGTGACATACTACTATATAGAAAATCCCTTGTTATGCTGAGCATTTCAGGCAAATTAGGTCAGTGTCCCAGGATGTCACCCACACCAGTCCACTAACACCCAGGATGCAACCCACACCAGTGCACTAACACCCAGGATGTGACCCACACCAGTCCACTAACACCCAGAATGTAACCCACTCCAGTCCACTAACACCCAGGATGCAACCCACACCAATCCACTAACACCCAGGATGTGACCCACACCAGTCCACTAACACCTAGGATGTGACCCACACCAGTCCACTAACACCCAGGATGTGACCCACACCAGTCCACTAACACCCAGGATGTGACCCACACCAGTCCACTAACACCCAGGATGTGACCCACACCAGTCCACTAACACCCAGGATGTTTCCCAAACCAGCCCACTAACACCCAGGATGCGACCAACACAAGTCCACTAACTCCCAGGATGAGACCCACACTAGTCCTCTAACACTCGGATTGACCCCACCACC
>NW_026474390.1:0-10847 GCF_026875155.1 Cherax quadricarinatus
TCAAGGGTTTTAAGGACCGTTAAAAAGGGAAGAAGAGGGGAAGGAAGAGTGGAAGGGGGGAAAAGGAAGGTGGAAAGGGGAGGAAGGAAGGTGGAAGGAAGGGAGGAAGAGGGGAAAGGTCAGCGGTCAAGAGTTTTCAATACATAAAAATTTTTAAACTTTGTATGCCTCTGCTCTTGAAACGATGTAACATTTTGTATTAAAATTTGCAATGAATATGTGCATTTGTATGCATGCACATATATTTGCATATGCATATATGTACTTGTATGTACATTTGTGTTCGTATGTAAGTAGATCGCAGTATTTCGTGATCATACATAACTATACATTTCAAACTTCAAAAGAGCAAGTTTGGGAAAGTAAATAAAGACAGCTTCTCCTCAGCTTTCAAAAATTAGTTTCCCGGTATAAAGTGGGTATTTACCTTACTAATGGCGGGTCAACTATCCAATAATAGCTATCACTTCTCACTAACCTGCAAGGTAAAGAGTATTTATCAGAACACACGAATTCTTGTCTTAGATATTTTATTCAATCTGCACCTTCATTAAGCACTCGGTTCATACCTCTTAACCTGCACCATCATCAAGCACTCAGGTCATACCTCTTAACCTGCACCTTTATTAAGCACTCAGGTCATGCCTCTTAACCTGCACCTTCATTAAGCACTCAGGTCATGCCTCTTAACCTGCACCTTCATTAAGCACCCAGGTCATGCCTCTTAACCTGCACCTTCATCAAGCACTCTGGTCATACCTTTTAACCTGCACCTTCAACAAGCACTCAGGTCATACCTCTTAACCTGCACCTTCTTTAATCATTCCCGATTATACCTTATAACTTACATCTTCAATCATTCCTGGTTATTACTTATAACCAAAACCTTCAATCATTCCACAGTTAAATGGGAATACTTTTAGAAAATGCGGGTTGAACAGTGCACCTGGGGATGCTTGCTGAATTACTTGGATGAATGGTATAACTAGGAATGCTTGCAGGCGTGTGTTAATTGGTAGGCGAGAATGATTGAAGGTGTAGGTTATAAGGTTTAAAGCCCTCAGCACGCACCTTCAACAAGCACCTACAGTTGTATTTTTCAGCACGGACCTTCTACAGATATTCACCCACACCTACAACTATCCTCAAAATACAAATTAGGTCTTAACTAATTAATCTAAAGTACAACTGGGGAATATAAACAACTCCCACGGTAGAGTTGAATTAAAATAAATGATATATTTGGAGAGTCGAACATGACACCCACCTTCCATGACGCCAGGATGACTGGAGTAACCTGGAGCATGTGGAGCCCAGGAAGACCTGGAACCCACGTGCAGCTGGAGCCTAAGTGGAGTTGAGACATCGATGCTGTTATTCATACACTTGTCAGCACTCTTATCAAACACACTTTTGTTAAATAACTCTCATCAAAACTTTTATAGCAACACTTGTGTGTTTAACTCTCGCTTTATCAACACTTCCAACACTCGCTTTACTAACACCTCTATCTTTACCAACACTGTGTTTACCAACAATATCTTTACCAACAATATCATCTTTGCCAACACTATCTTTACCAAAGCTTGCTTTCTCAGCATTTGCTTTGCCAACACTCGCTTTGCCAACACTCGCTTTGCCAACACTCGCTTTGCCAACACTCGCTTTGCCAACACTCGCTTTGCCAACACTCGCTTTGCCAACACTCGCTTTGCCAACACTCGCTTTGCCAACACTCGCTTTGCCAACATTTCCGCTTTGCCAACACTCGCTTTGCCAACACTCGTTTTGCCAACACTCGCTTTGCCAACACTTCGCTTTGCCAACACTCGCTTTGCCAACACTCGCTTTGCCAACACTCGCTTTACCAACACCCGCTTTACCAACACCCGCTTTACCAACACTCGCTTTACCAACACTCGCTTTACTAACACCCACTTTAACCAACACCCGCTTTACCAACACCCCTTTACCAACACTCGCTTTACCAACACTCGCTTTACCAACACTCGCTTTACCAACACCAACACTCTTACCAATGCTCCTGCCAACACTTTTTATAACCAGTGTTTACGACACTCGTGGTAACGACACTTACGTTAGCGACTCTCGCGCTGACGACACTTGTCAGCACGTGTATCATCGTTATTAACAACGCTGTTTTGCAACACTTGTCGGCAACTTTCTTGCTAGCAACACTCGCTATCAACATTTCTTATCAAATATGGGTTTTAACACTTGTCAAGAATGTGATTCTCAACACTCTCGCTCTCAGCCAGTGTTATCACTCGTTATCAACGTTATCAACACTTATTAACGCTCATATTTGTAATATTTTTATCAGCACTTTTTACCAACACTCGCTACAAACACTTTTGTTATCAATACTTATAATCATCACTTAAAGAACGTTATAAAATTAACAACATTGTTATGAGCTAAAACAACTTTGTCGGGAACTTTGCGAACACTTTCCTTGCTAACACTTCCCACGGACACTTTTTCCCCATCAGCGTTTAAGTACAAGTCTAAACTGTGATTGCTTAAGTTAAAAATCCTGTCGACTACACGAGGGTCATTAAGGCTGTATGACACTAGTTCAACACCTGTCCGGAACGCCATATCTAATAAGCAACAAATAATCTGTGGGGTTTTTAAGTGAGAGAAATGAGACATTCCAGTGTGTAACATAAATAACACTCACGTATGTATAAGCGAAGGTAAATTTACTCTCTTGGGGGTTAACCAAAAGCTAAAGCCGCTGTTCAGGTATGTCCGCCAGACACACTCAAGCAATGTCGAAAACCCCCTTTCCGACTCTGGGGGTCATGAACCACGGTACTGAGTCGAAAACCTTTCACCCCAGCCGGAGGTGGCATAACCAGGGGTACCATCGGCCCTTTTCACCTCCGACTGGGGAGGTGTTTCATGAACCATGGTCTGATCGAACCTTCACCTCCCGACTCTGGGGGTGATCTGACCTGGTACTGAGTCGGACCTTCACCTCCGACCCCTTGGAGGTGTCATGAACCAGGGGTCGGGTAGACGTCAATTTTCCCCTCTAAACTTGTCGCAATTATTAGTTTAAATTTAAACACAATAGACTATTTGGCATTGGGTTATTCGTGACCATGACCAAAAAAATAAAAAGTACAAAATTTCATGTCTGGTGATTTTGTCTTTTTTAAAAATTTTTAATAGCTCAACGATAAATAATTTCAATTCTCGATAAAACCTGAGGGAGTTGGCGCTGAACTTACAACAAAACGTTATTTTTTATTTTTGGTTAATTTTTCAGCCTTGAACACTTTATTGATAAAAAAAATCAATGAACCCGGAAAAATATATCAAATTTTATCCCCTTGCCAAGACGGGGGCAATATTACCTACTTTAAGAAAGTCAAATGAGTGTCTCTCGAACAACCTTAAGCAGAAACTGTCCGACTTAACTTTTCGGTGATCCGTTTCGGCCCCCTTTACCATTCCGATTTAAAAATCTTTTTATGCCTTTATCTGTTTTTCATTTTTCAGTTCGTATCTTAAATGGTTTAACTTGAAGAGGAATCTACATACAAAATTTAACGAAACCTATAATAAATAACGTAAATCGAAAAAATTTGCTGCAACCCATTTGTAAGAAAGTCAATTGAAATTTACAGGGGAGTTTTCCTGGGTCTGAGATGGTCACTTTCGTGGGGGGGATGTGTTCCCTGGGTCTGGGTGGCACTTCATAGGGGGGATGTTTTGCCTGATGTCTGAAATGGTCACGTTCAGTAGGAGGATGTGTTGCCTGGTGCTGAAATGGTCACGTTCAGTAGGGGGGTGTTTGCCTGATGTCGAAAGGGTCACGTTCAGTGGGAGGGATGTGTTGCCTGGTGTCTGAGATGGCACTTTCAGTGGGAGGGTGTGTTGCCTGGTGTCTGGAGGGTAATTTCAGTGGGGGGGATTTTTTGCCTGGGTCGAGAGGGTCACTTCAGTGGGAGGGATGTTTTTCCTGGTGTTAAAGGGGGTCACGTTCAGTGGGGGGGATGTTTTGCCTGATGTCTGGAGGTCATTTTTCATAATAGGGATTTTGCCGGGTGTTGAGATGGCACTTTCAGTGGGGGGGATGTGTTGCCTGGTGTCTGAGATGGCACGTTCAGTGGGGGATTGTTTGCCGGGGCTGAGAGGGTCACGTTCAGTGGGGGGGAGTGCTGCATGAAAAATAATTTTGTAACAAAAATTATAATAATATAATATATATAATATAATATTAATATAAATATATATATATATATATATTATATATATATTTATTTTTATAATATATTTTGTGGCGAGGGGAGGTTGGCCCACACCACTTTCACAGAGGGATCCAACCAGGAGGAAGCAAGCACCCAGGGAAATGCAGGGTTTTTGGCAAAAATAGGAGAGGCAAGTGTCGGTCATGCTTACAGCTTCGTTGTCTCAACTCGAAGGGTTTCCCCCGCAAACACGGTAGTTGCCCGGGTTTCAGGTGTCCTCCTGGGGAAAGGGGGATCCAGACCACCTCAGGCACCTAAACCCTCTCCAAAAATTTCACCCCATCAACAATCTTTTGGGAAGAATTAAGCAACAGGTCCCGGGACACCACAATATCCCAAACAGCCCGTCCACACCAGCTGGAAAACAACAAGACCCCCTGAAAAAAGTAAAGAGGTTCCATACTAAATGCCCCACCAACCTAAAGCTGGCAAATTGCTATTTTTTTTGGAAATGCTTTACTGTCCCAAAAAGAAGGGAAAGAGCAGCCTCAATGAAATTAAATCCTTAAGAGATTTTCCTAAGTTGATAACCTCTTCCCGCCTTCCCCGTCAACAAAAAAAAGGAGGGGCAGAACCCCCATCACCTATGACAGTAAAAAAATCAGAGTCCAGGTGACAAGAAAATAAGAGGGCAACACAGTGGGGCAATAAATTATTACCATGAAATACGTTGCTCCCAGGATCTGAAGGGCTGAAGAATTTAGAAGGAAAGCACCCTGCCGGGGAAACCAGGGGGAAACCAACATTTCCAACACCTCGTCCCCACATGGAACCTTTGAAGGGGAAGCTCAGACATTTACAAAGAAATAATGTCTTCCCCACCGGCTCTGTGGGGGTTACACGGAATAAGGCCACACATTTAAAGGAATTGGGTTAATCCAGTTTTTGGGGGAAATTGCAGAGACACTGCTTTCAGAATCAAAAGGGGTTCGTCAAAATCCGGGCTGGTCTATTCCTGATAAAATTAACCTTTCTTTTTGGGGGGCAACATTTGGGCACTTAAAAAAAAGGGTGGAGGAATTGGCCTTTGCATAGGAACACATTACCCCCCTCTACCCAAAAGCCGCTGTCCGAAGTATTCGTGCACGGCAGCCATGATGCTTAAACCCAAAACCCAGCTTGGCTTTGGGGTCTCTAAAGGGAAAGGGAAAGCGCGGTTCATGAAAAAAGGGATACAAAAACCCTCCTGAGGAAATGCAAGGTAAAAATTAGTTTTCAAGAAGCGTTCAATCCCCGAAAAAGACGTGGTATTAGCACGTACAAAAAACATTTCCCGGGTCTCTTCCTTTTTTTTTTAAAGCGGGGTATAGAAAGGGAATCAATGCTTCTCTTTGGAGAGCATGAAATCACATCATGGGAGGGGTCCAACAAGGAATCCCTTGCACCATTTCTCTTTTTTATAGCAGTTGGGGGAAATCACAGTCAGACTGACCAGCGAGCTAAACTTGGTTCCTAATGATGGCACCTACAGGTAAAAAAGAGTCCCTCCTAATGCCCTCACGGTAATGACACGGGACGGGAAAGGGGTCTATCCTGAATTTCCCTCCAAATGTGAAATCATCTCAGTCATCAAAAGTGATAAAAGCAGTGAGATCAAAAATACCCGGACCATCGTTGCCCCACAAATAGTGTCTTGCTAAAACACCCCTGGAACAAAGCCATTGACCAATTCTCAGGAAGAAATTTGGGAAAAGTTAAGGAGAAAGAAAAAACGAATAGGCAATCTGACACCCCCCCATGCCCCTTTTTACCTTCCCCACAAAGTGCTTGATCTGCCCAGGTTGACATATTTCCAAGTGTGCACCTTCATTGATAACCCTATACTGCACGAATATTCATATTTAGCGATTTTACGAAAATACTTAACCTTTTCTCTAGAAGACGGGCAGTGGAACCCAAACTACATTCCCTCAACTAGGAGGGTTGGTGTCCGCAAGTCATCACGAATGCGTTACCTCTTTTTTTGTCCTCGTGTATTGCATCCAGAGAAACTTGAGCAGCGATTCTCCCTGACATCTTAGGTACAAGATGGGTCCCGGACCCAAAAAATTTACTGACGGAGCAAAAGATCGGGATAATCTAAAGGGCTCTGAAACCAAACCCCCCCCCCCAACAAAAACAAAAAAATCGCACTGGGTGGCCCCAAAATTGGGAAAATATTGCCTCAACAATCTTCAGAGGGGTAGGGGAAGGATAGAGCCCCCCTCCTGGGTGAGAGCCCCTTTATGCTGGGGACTTTCTGTTGGCTGTTCCCAATCCAGCTTGGCCACGTATCGACCCACAGACCTCCGCATCGGTGTTGCCCTTCGCTTGCCGCCCCTCTTCTCGCCGAAAAAAGGGGTTTTTTGTGGCGTGAAGCAGCAGACCGATTGGGGACCACGGGCTTGTGTGCCGAATCCGGGAAAAAATTGCAAGAAATGAGGAGGTTAAAAACATTATCAAAGGAGCCCCACAAAAACTGGGTGCCCAGCGTAAGGGAGCCCCCCCCAACTATGCAATCGAGCACCCAAAAGGGCCCGATGGGATCACCCTTCAAGCCTGGACAGATGGGAAGCAGGTGGTTGGGGGCTATACAGTGCATCTACCTTGGCCGATACCCATCTCCAATAACCGGAGGAAGGAGGGGCCGCCCTTCAGGGATCCCCAAAAATCTAGAAAATATGGAGACTTGCCCATATTATATGTTTGTTCCCCTAAAGGGTCAGGACCCTTGGTCGGGGGAAATGTGCATCTAAATTCCTTAAGGGGGGAAAAAACTCACGGGGAACTAGGGATCCCCGGGCAGCTAGTTTTCTTTCCCGCGGCTCAGTGCGGCTGTTCAAAAGGGGGAAGCCTGCTGTATTTTGGGGACACGCCCCACTCTGAAGACTGGGTGAGATTTTCCCTTTAATCGGTGATACAAACGTAAAAAAACATGTACCGTATATGCCACCCTTTTATATCAACAATGTATCTCTTAAATTTTCTGTACATATTTTGTAAAAAATTTTAATATATATATATATATATATATTTATAATATATATATTAAATTTTTATACCCAACTGCGGCAGGCCCGGGGTTCGACCCCACGACACATTGTCCCGCTTTAAAAGACAACAAAAAAGACGTGTCACCTTAAAACCTTCTGGCCCCGACTTACAAACAACATAACCCGCGAAATAGGGTTGTTTCATGTTTTCGAAGACACTCGTGGGAATGGTTTCTTTTATTTTTTTCATCTCCTCCTGTTTTTAGTACCCGCCTCAACAAGCATCTATATGCAATAAAACCACGAAACAAGTGGTATTGCAAATTACCAAAATGCGTAAATTAAGGTTTAAGGTAAGGCAGGCTATGGTTTAGGAAGGCCATAAAGGGTTTTTTTGTTTTTGGGTTTGGGCCCGGTAAAAGTTTTTTTTAGTTTCTTTTCCTTGTTCTGAAAGCGTAAGATGTGAGGGGCTTTTTTTTAAGAAAAAAATTTGGGTGCTTAGAAGTATTGGCAAACCTAAAGGGCCAAAACTTTAATTTCTGTAGTCATGGTGGGAAAAATGATATCACGTTGTTTAACCAAGTCCCCGAATTTGGGTTTCCTTCGGGAATACCGGTCCTTGAAGGCTCATTAACGGCAGCAGTGTAATTCTTGAACAAAACCCCTACCAAACTAAGTCCCGAAAAGGAGAGGAAACTTTGGGTTAAAAAATGGTGTTTCTTGTTGATGCTGACGTGAACTTTAGTCCAAGGGGGAGAGCTTCTGTTTCGGTGGCCGATAAGTGTAGGAAATAAGTGTTTAGGGGATCTGATGTCCCCCTTTTGCTCCATATACATGGGGAAAACATCTTGTAGTGTTCGTGATAGATTTAACTTTGTTTGGATACGTATACAACCAGGCAAAAAACTTTTGCCAACCACCTAGGAAGACATGAGTCATTGCTACCCACATCATCTCGAATAAGCCACCTTGCATTTTACAGGACAAATTCACTCACATCTAATTTTCTGCATACCATATAATATATTTTTATTTTTTAAACTTATTGTTTTAAAACGACAAGGGGCCCCTGATCGTACATTTCTAAAAAATATGACTGACCTATTTACTCACGTGTTTTCTAAAAACCCTTCGGACTGTCTCCCTTAAACTTGTACATTATTTTGTTCCACACAAATACTTCAGTAAAAAAAAAAAAAAAAAAAATTTAAAACCCCTGAGGCAGGCACGTCTTGCCGGGTTTCTCGAGTCAAATTGCTTTCACTTGGGTACACAGCGTTTTAGTGTTGGCTGGTGCCTCTCTTCATACAACTTAATCCAAACTAATCTTTTTGTAGGGGACAGCGAAAACCCTGAGTGGGGTTTGGGGACTCTTTCTATGCACGGCCGGCACAACTCCTGTCACTCTTTTTCTTAAATGTCGAATCAGTTACTTAATCATGCTATTTGAGATTAAAATTTCAGAAATTTTTTTTTTCTGCATTTTAGATAGCCCATGTGCCGGGACTGGGTTTTGTTTTTTTTACCTGGGAAGAATTAACTAACCGCGAACATAGCATTTTTAGTCCATGTACGCTGGGATAACTTCTACGAAACATATTTGGTGAGTGCACGTACACACTAAAGACCCAGTAGCATCTCAAAATTGTACCCTTTTCCGTGTACTTTTCTGATAGTGCGGTTCAAAGGTCTGTCAGACCCTTTTTTTTTTCTCCCTTAAAAATTTAAACACAGTGGCGTCAAATAATGATTTTAAAATTAATCCCGGTTGGAAAAGTTATGTCATTGTGATATTATTAAGGGGTGCGTAAACCACTCTTTTTATATCCCAGTAAACTGTGACTTTTTAATATTTAATTATTTTCATTTATAAAGTAAATACTGTTAATGATAAATGAGACTTTATGTAACATGTCGGAAATCTTTATTCTGGGAACGTTTCGTCAGTTAGTGTCTTCTTAAAGTCCAATGCAGAGAACTGTGGAAGATGAGGAGGACTTTGAAGTAATCAGTTCCTCAGCCAAGGGCTGGTGCCCTAAGCACAGCCTAATAATGGTGCCCCCTCTGCCCTTCCATTGCTTACCTGGCAAGACTTTTAGACCCAGAAGTGCTGTACGTGAAATAAAACATTAAAATTCAGTTTACTTCAATGCCATCATCCCCCAAAACCAGAAGAGATAATGTGAGTTGGACCTGACTAGCCGTGCTACTAGGTCAGATGCCGTGCTCCTCCCTTAAGTGAATGTGGCTGACCGACTAGGTTAGAGAATTGGACCTGCCTCGCATGGGCCGTAGGTCTGTTGCAGTGTTCCTTTTTTCTTATGTTCTTTATTTTCCATAAACTGTTTTTTTATTATATTTAACACTAAATAGCAGCAATCATTGCAAGTTAATTACTTATTTATAATTAGGGCAACAGTACAAAATCCAAATTTTTATCACTGTTTTTATGAACATTTTATAAAAACTTTTATAAGGGAAAAAGGGAAATGCAAAAATTGGCTGAAATTTTTTTTAATTAGCCTCCACTTCAATATACCTGAATCAAAGTATGCAAAGTAGTGCTTATTGTTGCCTACTTATAAATTTATTATTAAAAAATGTTTCTTCCTACTTTTTTACCCAACAAAGTTTTTTGGTCAAGTCTTCAAAACATCTCTGCCCATATCCGTCTACTCCTATATTTATAGAGACAAGGCCACCAACCAGTCTTTGACTCACGTCCCTTCTGTTAGGATTTTTATTACGCAATTTGTGACGAATAATGTTAAAAATATACGCAAGACAATTCTCTGCATTTGGAAACGCACACTTAAGTTTGTCTTCTGAATTTATTTTATGAAGCTCAGCATGACTGAATCTGGATTCAGCTGTTTGTGTTGCACTGAAAATTTGAGGACCCTGTGAGTGAAACTGCTGATGCTCTGTGTAGAGATTAGTTCCAAATTCCCCTGGGTAAGCATCAGTTAACTTCCAGAATACTGAGAGAAACTTTAGTCTCGGTACATGAATTTGCATATTTTGTATATCACTTAGAAAAGAAAATCTCTCTGCTTTTCTTTGTACACCTGGGATACATCTGAAGTATACATTGGGATACAAACCCGCAGTACACCTGGAGTTTCCCTGGAGTTTACCTTTGGGGCACACTTCTCTCTTTTCCTCTGGGTTTCTAGTTTGTCAGCAATAGTGTAAAAAGAGAAATTTCAACTACTCAGATATGTAAAACTTGAGGAAATTAAACTGTTTTCAGGGGATACGAAAATTCTAACCCTACAATAGAGCGAAAAAGTAAAGTGAATACCTAGGAGTGATAATGTCGTAGGATCTCGCCTTCAAAGATCATAACAATTATCTATCACATCTGCTAGGAAAATGATAGGGTGCATATGAGAACCTTCAAAAATAGGACGCCAAACCCATGATGATTCTCTTCAAATCGCTGGTGCTCTCTAGGCTGAATTTCTGCTGTGCACTAACCCGGCCCCCTTCAAGGCTTTGGGGACATTGCGGACCTGGAGCTAAAAATAAACTTTCAAAGGCACGGTCCCAAGACCCTTGATTTGTAAATTCCCTGGAGCGCAGGAGAAAT
>NW_026474391.1:0-11243 GCF_026875155.1 Cherax quadricarinatus
ATCTCCTGCAAGACCAGGACCCACACGTACTGAATTCACAAACACAATGAGTAACTGTATGTTGCTCCCAAAACAGTAAAAAAACCCTTTACAAGAGTTACAGAGACTAGTGTTTCCCTACTTGACCACATCTGGACCAACACCATATCCCCTTTAAAATCAGGCATAATTACAGAAAAATACCACAGACCACTACCCTACTTTCCTCATAACAACTCTTGGTAAATTACCCCAAGACACTACTAAAGTCACCTTCAGACTTCACAATGAGGCAGCCATTAATAACTTTCACAACAGCATTAGCAAACATTGATTGGCACACTGAGCTAGAAATCAATACAGATATTGACGAATGTATTAATAATTTTCTAAAAAGACTCAATACCTCTATAACAAGCACTGCCCTAAAAAAACTAAGCAGATGACAGCTAAGAGACTGAACAGTCCCTGGCTAACACCCAGCATTCTCAAATCCATAAATACAAAACACCAATATGAAAAACAGTACAGAATGGGTCACATAACCAGAGACCAAACAAAACGTTACTCGTCAATCCTAACCAGCCTGATAAGAAGGGCAAAAAAATTGTAATTATGAGAACAGATTATCCAACTTACGAGGTGATATAAAAAAGACCTGGAAAACCCTATCAGAAATTCTGGAACAAAAAAGATATCACGAAATAGCGAAATAAAATTAGCAAAATCAGATAAACCCCCAACTCCCACCAACAGAAACAGCAAACAGACTCAATGATTTCTTCTCCACTATAGGACAAAACCTTGCCAATAAAAATCCCAAGCTCAGATACCCCACCAAATGACTACCTCACCGGCAACTACCCGAACACACTGTTCCTAGCTCCGACTAACCCATACGAAGTCTCCCTTATTATCAACGCACTAAAAAAACAAGACAGGAGATTTAAATACCTTACCACCCTTTATATACAAAAAAGTGTCACAAGTGCTATCACCAATCATTGCAACACTCTTTAACAAATCCATTGAATCCTCCACCTTCCCTACAGTACTCAAAATAGCAAGGGTCACCCCGATCCACAAAGGAGGAGACCAAACAGAGTTGAATAACTATAGGCCAATATCCAACTTACACCCTCTCTCAAAAATCTTCGAAAAATTAATTCATAAACGAATCTACTCCTACCTTATCTCCCAAAACATACTCAACCCTGCCAATTTGGATTCAGGCCTAATAAAAATACTAATGATGCTATTATACACAAAGCTAGAACATATATACACTGCAATAGAGAAAAAAGAAGTCCCACTGGGATCTTCATTGACTTACGTAAAGCTTTTGATACAGTTGACCATGACTTGCTCCACGAAAAAATTATCACACTATGGTATAAGAGGGCACACTCCCTCAACTACCTCAAGTTCATACCTCAGCAACAGAAGCCAATATGTGTACGCAAATGGGGCAAACTCTTTGCACAACCAATTACAGTTGGTGCCCCCAAAAGGGAAGTGTCCTTGGCCCTCTTCTCTTTCTCCTAAAACATAAATGACCTACCAAATGCTTCTCAATTACTAAAACCCCCACACTATTTGCTGATGACACAACATACGTCTTCTCCCCCCCGAGCCCAGTCAAGCAGCCAATACTGTAAATACCGAATTACAGAAAATATCTACCTGGATGAGTACTAACAAACTTACACTAAACATTGACAAAACCTACTTCTTCAGTTTGGTAACAGAGTTTACAGATGTCCCCTTAACATAATGATAAACGGATCACCTATCACAAAGCTAACAGAGGGAAAATTCTTGGGAAATCCACCTTGATAATAGACTCAAATTTCATAAAATTATACAAAAAATTTTCAAAGAAAATTTCCAAGACGTGGGCAACTATCGAAGAACGGTACTATGCTCCACAGTCAGCCCTCCTGGCCCTATATCACTCTCTTATTTACCCCTATCTCACCTATGGAATTTGGGGCATGGGGCTCAAACAACAAGTAACCATCTCAGACCACTAATTACCCAACAAAAGGCTGCAGTTAGAATGATAACAAATTCTCACTACAGGCAGCACACTCCACCAATATTCAAATACACTCAACCTACTCACCATACAAAACATCCATACTTTTTACTGCCCCTATTACATAAAATAGAACACCCAACTCTGATATTAACCCTCCCCTCAAACATCTCCTTGCCAACCTCAACAGAACAACATGACCATAACACAAGGCACAGATCACTCTTTATATTCCTCTGTCCATCCCGCTATGCAAAAACTAAATGACATAAAAGCCCAAAAAATCTGGAATTCATTACCTGTTAATATAAAAGAAACACTACCTGTTTAAAAATTCAAGTCTCTTCTCAAAGATCACTTACTCACCCAAAACCAAATAAATACTGAATAACTGAACCTTATAAATTGTATATCTTAAATGTTTCTCACAATTATATCACATAAAATGTTAAACCTAAAACCCAATCTAACTTTATTATTTTTAAATTCACTACCTAACAGAATACTCCATTCTACTGAATTTACAACAATGCATGCAACCATATGACTGTCTTTGTAATACTCACTTTGCTTTATAGTAATCAGTTTACATTAATGTTTTTCACTGATTTCATCATTGCTTAGTTAATCTTAAGTAATTTTAAGCAGCCCGTAATGTTTATGCTAGTAAAAAAGTGGCTTGGCAGGGCTGCTCTTATCTGTATTTTTTTTTTTGTATCTCTGTAAGTGTGCTCAAATTATAAATAAAAAAATAAATAAATAAATAAATAAATAAATAAATAAATAAATTCCAGAAGTATGTTCAGGTGCCAGTACTGACCGAATTTGTTCCCATAAGGAATTTTGTGAAGTAGATTAGTTCCATTTCAGACCCCCAAACATACACGTACAAACACACTTACATAAATACATTTACTTATTGGTCGCATTGGGAGGTGATCGTTAAGCGGGGGTCCACGTATTTATAAAAAGAAATATCGAATAAAAACGGGTGTATAAAAAGCGTGGGTGAGGGATGTTGATGGAAATCATCATCCTTTTCTTCTAAGTACTGCCCTTTGCACTTATTTTCTTAGGATCCAGGGTTAGAAAAAAAGAAATTTGGTCAAATGACTGTAAAAAATACAAGCATGAGAAAACTGCTCCGACAGCAATGTAAACATATTTACTGCTTACCAGCTTTTCCAACTACAGAAGCAATCTGAATTATTATTTTTTTTTTATTATCACACTGGCCGATTCCCACCAAGGCAGGGTGGCCCAAAAAAGAAAAACTTTCACCATCATTCACTCCATCACTGTCTTGCCAAAAAGGGTTTTTTACACTACAGTTTTTAAACTGCAACATTAACACCCCTCCTTCAGAGTGCAGGCACTGTACTTCCCATCTCCAGGACTCAAGTCCGGCCTGCCGGTTTCCCTGAACCCCTTCATAAATGTTACTTTGCTCACACTCCAACAGCACGTCAAGTATTAAAAACCATTTGTCTCCATTCACTCCTATCAAACAAGCTCACACATTTTTACGTACGTATTATGCATTATTATTATTTTTAAATTATTTTTATAATTATTATTAATTTTAGGGAACTGAAGCTCTATTATTACTATAATAATTACCATATTATTATATTTATTATTATTATTAACCCTTTGACTGTTGCAATCCCCTTTCTGAAACTGTCATTCTACGTTGAAAAGTTTTTGGAAAAAAAAAATTATTTTTTCTTATGAAATGATAGAGAATCTTTTCCCGGTGGTAATGACACCAAAAGTGTGAAATTTAATAGAAAACTTACAGAATTACGCTCCCGCGAAGTTAGCAATCCAGGCGATATATACACACCGGCGATTTCGCTGACTTTGAGCCCTATTTTTGGCCAATTCCATTGTTCCAGTCATCCAAACTCATAGCTATTTGTTTAGAACTCGATTTTTCATCAACTGAGTACAAGAAACCTCCCATTTACTATTTCAAACTACCCAATAAAGTGGTCAGAAATTAGTGATTTGGCCAATTTCACGCAAATTAAAAAGATGCCAATTTCAAAATAGGGCCCAGAATAAATAATGCAGACATTCTTGGCACAAAATAACATATCCTCTATTCATTAGTCATGCTCCCAGGCCCCTCTTAAATATACTCTTGCTTTCTATTTTGATACTTTATTCACTTTAAAAAATAGAAGATTTACTGTTATCAGACTACTGCATTATTGTAAAAATGGTATAAATAATATCAGCGCAAGTAGTGAAAGAATATCAGACCCCCCCATTAACGTGTATTGGACTGTGGCGTGATTTGCTTACTCTTGAACTTTGGTAAAATTGAAAAATTCCTCTATTTTTGAGCTCAAGTTCAAGGTCGTTTTCATTGTAAAACTAATCAAATCATCTCTATTTCTGTAAAAGTTTTCCATTATATCAAATAAGACCAAGAAAATGAGAATACAACCAAAAATTTACTATATGAAAATACACCTCAAAGTTGGCGTTTTAATCCAAAAATAGAGTAAGATTTTCTTTTTCTAAATTATGCACTGCATGCTGCAGGATTTTTTTTTAAAAAGTGCACACTGACGCACAGCCCCATTCTCTCACATGTGGCCCTACCAGCTTTCTCCTGCTTGATTTGAAGCCGCTAGAATTATTAAGTATACAGAGGACCCCATTTTTCGTAAGGCCGAAAGTCGTAATTTTCGAAAATCATTAAATTTTTTTCGTCAAAACATTGACTCGAAAATCGTTGTTTGACTTGCAAATAGTCGTTTTGTCTCGGGTGCGTATGCACGGCCCCGAGCAGCCTCACACCATTCCCAGCTAGTGTGCCATTGTTTATCAGTGAGTGAAAGATGATCCCCGGGTTCATATGATACATTTCATAATATTCCATTCGTTTTTAGTGCTTGCAACTGCTAAATAAGCCACCATGGCTCCTAAGAAAGCTTCTAGTGCCCGCCCTTTGGTAAAAAATATGAGAAACACATATAATTTAGAAAAAGTTTGTAGAAAAATACGAAAGTGGTGGGGGTTTGAGTGGTAGCAGTTGTGATAGTGGGAGAGGGGGGTCATGATGGTGTAAGGGTGGTAGTGATGGTGGTAGAAGGTGGTAGAGGGTGCTAGTGATGGCAGTAGAGGGTGGTAGCAGTTGTGATAGTGGTAGGGTGGTAGCAATTGTGATAGTGGTAGGAGCCACCATGGCTCCTAAGAAAGCTTCTAGTGCCAGCCCTTTGGTAAAGAATGTTAGAAACACCAAAAACTTTTAAAAAAATGTTTGTAAAAATACGAAAGTGGTGGTGGTAGAGTGGTAGCAATTGTGATAGTGGAGAGGGTGGGCATGATGGTGGTAGAGGGGGGTAGTGATGGCAGTAGAGGGTGGTAGTGATGGTAGTAGAGGGTAGTAGCAGGTGTGATAGTGGGAGAGGGGGTAGCAGTTTGTGATAGTGGTAGAGGATGGTAGCAGTTGTGATGTGGGAGAGGGGGGTAGCAGTTGTGATAGTGGTAGAGGGTGGTAGCAGTTGTGATAGTGGTAGAGGGTTTTTAGCAGTTGCGAGAGTGGTAGAGGGTGGTATTTATGGTAGTGGTTGTGATGGTGGTAGTGATTGTGATGGTGGTAGGGGTGTACCTTCTTCAGTGATTCAGCAATTCTACTAACTCCTCCAATGTTGTTGGAGTTATATAGGGCTACAGAAAACATCGCTGCCTCAGCTGCTGCTTCACCCCCATTATGGATGGCTTATGCTCTCAGTGGCCCTCATTTATTTATTTATTTATTTATTTATTTATTTAGTAATTTGAGCATACATACAGAGTACAAAAAAAATACAGGTAAGAGCAGCATGCCCAAAACCACTTATATGCATAGCATTACGGGCTGGCTTAAAATTAACTTAAGATTAACTAAGCAATGATGAAAAACATTGATAAAACATTTTTGTAAACAGATAACTATAAAGCACAAAAGAGTATTACAAAGACAGGGCATATGGTTGCATGCATTGCTGTACCCTTTAGTCGAATGGAGTATTCTGTTAGATTGGGTTTAGGTTTAACATTTATGTGATATAATTGTGAGAAACATTTAAGATATACAATTATAAGGTTCAGTTTATTCAGTATTTATTTGGTTTTGCGTGAGTAAGTGATCTTTGAGAAGAGACTTAATTTATAAACAGGTAGTGTTTCTTTTAAATTACAGGTAATGAATTCCAGAATTTTTGGGGCCCTTTTTTGTGCATTGAGTTTTTGCATAGTGTGAGATGGACACGAGGAACATCAAAGAGTGATCTGTGCCTTGTGTTATGGTCATGTGTTCTGTTGAGGTTGGTAAGAAAGTTTGAGGGGAGGATTAATATCACAGTTAAGTGTTCTATGTATTAATAGGTGCAATAATAAGTATGGATGTTTTGTATGGTGAGTAGGTTGAGTGTTTTGAATATTGGTGGGGTGTGCTGCCTGTAGTGAGAATTTGTTATCATTCTAACTGCAGCCTTTTGTTGGGTAAAATTAGTGGTCTGAGATGGTTAATTGTTGTTGAGCCCCATGCACAAATTCCAATAGGTGAGATAGGGGTAAATAAGAAAATGATATAGGGCCAGGGGGCTGACTGTGGAGCATAGTAAATGTATCTTCGATAGTAATGCCTACAGTCTTGGAAATTTTCTTAGAAATTTGTTGTATATGTGTATGAAATTTGAGTCTATTATCAAGGTGGATTCCTAAGATTTTCCCTCTGTTACTTTTTGATAGGTGATCCGTTTTTCATTAGTTAAGAGGGGCATCTGTAGCCTCGTTACCAAACTGAATGAAGTAGGTTTTGTCAATGTTTAGTGTAAGTTTGTTAGTCTCATCCAGGTAGATATTTTCTGAATTCGGTATTTACAGTATGGCAGCCTGACCCGGCCGGGTGAGAGAAGACGTATGTAGTGTCATCTGCAAATAGTGTGGGTTTGAGTAATTGCGAAGCATTTGGTAGGTCATTTATGTATAGGAGAAAGAGAAGAGGGCCAAGGGCACTTCCCTGTGGGACACCAACTGTAATTGGTTGTGCGGGAAAAGCTGCTCCGTTTGCGTACACATATTGGGTTCTGTTGCTGAGGTATGACTTGAGGTAGTTGAGGGGGTTTCCCCTTATACCCTATGTGAACAATTTTACGTGAGCAAGTCATGGTCAACTGTATCAAAAGCTTTATGTAAGTCAATGAAGATCCCCATTTGGGGCTTTTTTTTTTCTCTATTGCAGTGTATATATGTTTTTAGCATGTGTATAATAGCATCATTAAATATTTTTATTAGGCCTGAATCCAAATTGGCAGGGGTTGAGTATTTTTTTTTTTTTGGGGGATGAGGTAGGAGTAATTTCTCAAATACTCAAACCCACACTTTTTGCAGATGACACTACATACGTCTTCTCTCACCCGAGCCCAGTCACGCTAGCCAATACCGTAAACACCGAATTACAGAAAATATCTACCTGGATGAGGACTAACAAACTTACACTAAACATTGACAAAACCTACTTCATTTCAGTTTGTAACAGAGCTACAGATGTACCTCTTAACATAACAATAAACGGATCACCTATCACAAAGCTAACAGAGGGAAAATTCCTAGGAATCCACCTCGATAATAGACTCAAATTTCATACACATACACAACAAATTCCTAAGAAAATCTCCAAGACTGTAGGCATACTATCGAAGATACGGTACTATGTTCCACAGTCAGCCCTCCTGGCCCTTTATCACTCTCTTATTTACCCCTATCTCACCTATGGAATTTGTGCATGGGGCTCAACAACAATAACCATCTCAGACCACTAATTACCCAACAAAAAGCTGCAGTTAGAATGATAACAAATTCTCACTACAGGCAACACACTCCACCAATATTCAAAACACTCAACACTACTCACCATACAAAACATCCATACTTATTATTGCACCTATTACATACATAGAACACTTAACTCTGATATTAACCCTCCCTCAAACATCTCCTTGCCAACCTCAACAGAACACATGACCATAACACAAGGCACAGATCACTCTTTGATGTTCCTCGTGTCCATCTCACGCTATGCAAAAACTCAATGCACATAAAAGGCCCTAAAA
Source organism: Cherax quadricarinatus (assembly GCF_026875155.1). Classification (NCBI taxonomy): domain Eukaryota; kingdom Metazoa; phylum Arthropoda; class Malacostraca; order Decapoda; family Parastacidae; genus Cherax; species Cherax quadricarinatus. The sequence continues at coordinate 8,131 of NW_026474391.1, forward strand.
TCTGGAATTCATTACCTGTAAATATAAAAGAAACACTACCTGTTTATAAATTCAAGTCTCTTCTCAAAGATCACTTACTCACTCAAAACTAAATAAATACTGAATAACTGAACCTTATAAATTGTATATCCTATATGTTTTTCACAATTATATCACACAAATGTTAAACCTAGGACCCAATCTAACTTTATTATTTTTTTAAATACACTACCTAACAGAATACTCCATTCGACTGAAATGTACAGCAATGCAAGCACCCATATGACCTGTCTTTGTAATACTCATTTGTGCTTTATGTTATCTGTTTACAATAATGTTTTTATCACTGATTTCATCATTGCTTAGTTAATCTTAAGTTAATTTTAAGCCAGCCCGTAATGCTATCCATAGTATAAGTGGCTTTGGCATGCTGCTCTTACCTGTATTTTTTGTACCTCTGTTTGTATGCTTAAATTACTAAATAAATAAATAAATAAAAAGAGGGTGTAAATTGGATATTGGCCTATAGTTATTCAACTCTGTTTGGTCCTCCCCCTTTATGGATCGGGTGACCCTTGCTATTTTGAGAACTGTAGGGAAGGTGGAGGATTCAATGGATTTGTTAAAGAGTGTTGCAATGGATTGGTGATAGCACTTGTGACACTTTTTTGTATATAAAGGGTGGTAAGGTATTTAAATCTCCTGCCTTGTTTTTTAGTGCGTTGATAATAAGGGAGACTTCGTATGGGTTAGTCGGAGCTAGGAACAGTGTGTTCGGTAGTTGCCAGTGAGGTAGTCATTTGGTGGGGTATCGAGCTTGGGATTTTATGCAAGGTTTTGTCCTATAGTGGAGAAGAAATCATTGAGTCTGTTTGCTGTTTCTGTTGGTGTGAGTTGGGGTTCATCTGATTTGCTAATTTTATTTCGCTATTTCGTGATATCTTTTTTGTTCCCAGAATTTCTGATAGGTTTTTTCCCGGTCTTTTTTATATCAACCTCGTAAGTTGGATAATCTGTTCTCATAATACAATTTTTTGCCCTTCTTATCAGCTGGTTAGGACTGACGAGTAACGTTTTGTTTGGTCTCTGGTTATGTGACCCATTCTGTACTGTTTTTCATATCGGTGTTTTGTATTTATGGATTTGAGAATGCTGGGTGTTAGCCAGGGACTGTTCAGTCTCTTAGCTGTCATCTGTTTAGTTTTTTTAGGGCAGTGCTTGTTATAGAGGTATTGGGTCTTTTTTAGAAAATTATTAAAACATTCGTCAATATCTGTATAGATTTCTAGCTCAGTGTGGCAGCCAGTCAATGTTTGTTACTGCTGTTGTGAAGTTATTAATGCTGCCTCATTGTGAAGTCTGAAGGTGACTTTAGTAGTGTCTTGGGGTAATTGACCAAGAGTTGTTATGAGGAAAATAGGGTAGTGGTCTGTGGTATTATCTGTAATTATGCCTGATTTTAAAGGGGATATGGTGTTGGTCCAGATGTGGTCAAGTAGGGAAACACTAGTCTCCATAACTCTTGTAGGTTTTGTTACTGTTGGTAGCAACATGCAGTTACTCATTGTGTTAGTGAATTCAGTAACGTGTGGGTCCTGGTCTTGCAGGAGATTTATATTGAAGTCACCTGAGAGTAGTAAGTGACCCTTTGTTCATGCGTGCATCAGTTATCATACTTCCTAGGTTTTGACTAAATTGGCTATGTTTGACTGGGGAACTCTGTAGATGTTTATCAGTTTGAGAGGTTTTGGTAGGTATTTGGATTTGAATTTAGCTATTATATATTCCCCATGTTCATCCCTTGTGCAAGTATTAGTGATACATTCTAGTTGGTCTGAGTAGTATAAGCTGTGCCACCCCCTTGTTGATCTGTCCTACAGTTGTGTATGGCTGTGTAACCAAGAATGGCATAGACATCTGTAGTATCAGGCTTTAGCCAGGTTTTAGTTAGTGTAATGATGGAAATATTGGCATGCAAGGAATTTAGTAATGCTATGAGGTCATTGTAATGCTTGCTTAAAGATCTGATATTGTAGTTAAAGACAGTTATGTTTTTTGTTGGCTCTGAGAAGTGCCTTTGATTGTTCTGCTGTGTATAATTACAGTAACTGTTTGATTCATTTAAGTTATTCAATAAGAGGTTGGTATCAGGATCAATGCTTGTAATCATAAGATTTGTAGTGAATCTATAGTTAGAATTAAGTATAAAACAAAGTAAATATTCTAAAGCTAAAAAATAGCACCTGAATTATTTAACAAATGTAAAAATAATGAGCTAAGGTAGTTTTTTAAAGCTAAAATAAAAGAGACAATATAAAAGGACTAAAATAATTTGTGGTGAACAAATAAAGTGATGATCAAATAATGGAGCTTGGGAATATGATAGTAGGTAGTACTTCAAAGGTAATTCTTTAAAGTTAGAATTATAATATAAAATTATAATATAAAAGGGACTAATATAAGTTGTGGTGAACAATAAAGTGGTAATCAAAAAATGAGCTTTGGAATATAATGGCAAAATAGTGAACTTAATTACACTTTAGCACCTGAGAATAGCACCTTGATTTTTTTAACAATTGTGAATATATGAACTAAGGTAGTTATATAAAGCTAAAATAAAGGAAAAAATATATAAGGGACTAAAATTAAGTAATGGTAAACAAAGTTAAATGGACAGATAGTCACTATGAAATAATATTGTTTAGGAGTAAGATCTGATTTGTAAAATTAAATAAGTTGGGCAGTTTATTGCACAATAAAAAGTAAAGAAAAAATGAGGTAGTTGGTACTAGCTAGCAAAAAATTTGTTTTGGTACTTCCAAAAAGTAGTTGGAATATACACTAATTGCACACACAATAAATAGTGGCTAAGAAAACAAGTAGTGGTAAACAAAATTAAATGGACAGGTAAGAACAATGAATAATATTAATTGGAGTAAGATTTGACTTGTAACTTAAAATTATGAGCAATTAATAGCAGTAAGAAAGAAGTATAAAGTATTGGAGGTAGTTAGCATTAGCTAGTGATGAAAAAATAATAAAATAATAAGCAAATATAATAGTAACATACAGTATGAAAAAAGTAATATTATTAAGGGCACTTATCTAAACTGTTCAGAAAGTCCGCTTTTCTA
>NW_026474393.1:0-10529 GCF_026875155.1 Cherax quadricarinatus
TTTTTGGGGAGTATAACCCGAGCATGTCCCCGGAAGACTACAATAATAACTGCTGCAGATAGGGGCCCTGGAAAACCTGAAAACACTTCCGAAAATTTAGTAAGAATCGTTAAAGACACTGTACCCGTGTAGTCAGGCCCATACTGGAGATGCAGCCCCTTTTTTTGGGAACCCCGCATTTTTATAAACCGTCAAAAAACTAGAGAAAGTACAATGGTTTCTACAAGGTTGTTCCAGAGCGGGGGAATGCCCTATGAAAAAAGATTAAGGGAAATCGGCCTGACGACATGGAGGACAGGGGGTCAGGGGGGGCATATAACCAATAAAATACTGCGGGGAATAACAAGGGGACAAAGACGGATGTTCCAGGGGGGGGGCACGAAACAAGGCCAAAATTTGGAATTTGAAGACACAAATGGTCGAGAGATATTAGGAAGAAATTCTTCAGTCATAGAGTTGTCGGGCAGTGAATAGCCTAAAAAATGACTTTTGGGGGGGAGGAACCATACACAGTTTTAAGACGAGGTTTGATAAAGCTCAGGGGAGCGGGGGGAAAAGGGGGGCCCCAGTAGCAACCGGTAAAAGGGCGGGGCCAGGGCTAAAACGACCCCTGCAACCAAAATGGTGAGTACAAATGGTATTACACACACGCAAAAAAACACACACCACACCCCACACCACACACACACACACACACACACACACAAAACCACAACACACACACAACACCACACACACACAACACACACACACAACACCCAGCCAATGGGGGCTCGCAGCTTCGCATCCGCATAACGGTGTTAATTTTCAGAATTAGAGCACCTATTGTACTGTTTACCGCCGCTGTTACTGAAAACGCGCTGTGTACGTGATTATTTTTAAAATAAAAAGTTTGAAGCAAATTACATACATTTAGTTGTTAACGATGAATTAATTTAACCAACCTAGCATAACCTAATTAAAAAAACCCAACATAATCAAAAGAAAACCCAGCCTGATTTAAAAGTAATTAACCTACTAAATGTAATTTTTATAACCAAACCTAAAAAGGGTAGTTTAGGTTAAGTTAGTATAAACTATTCTAACTTAACGTAGACTACCCTAGCCCCGAGCGTTTTAGTTAGGAATGTATAAAAAATGTAATGATTTAGAATAGGGTGAGATATTTTCTGAAAGTGTTTTTAAGGTATAGAAGAAAAGAGAGAGAGAGGAAAGAGAAAAGAGAGAGAGAAAAGGCACACCCAAAAAACAGCCCTCGCGCCAAAACTACGTTTTGCGCATTTTTCCCAAACTCGTTTCTTGCTTTTTAAATGGCGTCAAGGGGGCCGGGGTGCATTAAATTCCGATTGCGAGAAAAAAAAATTCTGATAATAAACGAAATTTTTGTGAAACGATGTAAAAAAAAAAATTTTAGAGACAGCGCTCTCCTGACTTTAGGGTCGCTTGAGTCCAAAAGGGTTTGGCAAAGTTCTTATGGCTCTGGTTGTGGCACTCGGCTTTGTGGCACCCGAGGCGTTTTTTAAAGGCGGTTTTAAAACCGCTGGAAACAGGGCTGTGAACACGGGGGGGGGTTTTGTAAATTTATAAAAACCCCCCCCTTTTTATGTTTTTTGACTTGGTTTTAAGGGCCCATGGTTTCCTAGGGCCAAAATTGTCTCCTCAGGGCCACCCCTTCTTAGGGCCCATTTTTGCCCCCCCCAGCCAAAGTTTACGGGCAATTATTTTCCATAGGCCAACAATTTCCCCCAGGGGACCATCCCCTGGAAAAGCCTTTTCCCCCCATTTGGGAAAGGAATGTGGGTTGTTTTTGGTTGTTTTGACTCAACCGTTTTTTTCCCCAAAAAATTCCTCAGTTGATCCGGCCCCCCTTTAGGGGTTTTAAAGGATTTTGCGTTGTGTGTGTGTGTGTGGGGTTTATTTTTCTTTTGGGGTTGGTGGTTGGGTCTCATGTGTTGGTTTGGTGTTTTGTGTGGTGTGTTGTGGTGTTGTGTGTTGGGGTTTGGTGTTGTGTTGTGTGTGTTCAGTTTTTTTGTATCTGTAAGTTGTATGCGAGATACATACTGAAGAATAAAACCCTTTATCTTTAAGGGAACGTTCCCTTTTCGTGGTCGATGGATCTTTTCCCCCAAACCGTTCGTGGTCGAAAGGTCGTTCCGTATACCCACTGGTCGTGGCCCCGAAGGACACTTCCGGCACAACGATCCCCGCTAAAAGAGAGCAAAACGAGAATTTGGGGGCGCCATCGGAAACTCTCCCCGGTTAAATATGAATTTCCCGGGGTTTTACTCCTTGAATATCACTTAGCATCTCGCCTTCTGCTTGAGTAAATACCCAGGGGTTTTAGTGCACTCAGAGCTTGTGAGTAAAAAGCCCATGGGGACAGTGCACTCAAGCTGTTCCCCCGAGCAATAAATTTATTACACAAAACGACTTTTTTTTTTTTTTTTCACCGACGAGGCCCCCTGCCCTTGAAATCCACATCCGCCACACTAATTTATTTTCTCCCGGGAAAACCAAAAATCTTATTTTATGGAGTTCCTATTTTAGCGCCTTTGGGAGGGCGTTTTCAAGACGACTTTGGGGCATTTTTCAAAAATGATTTGGGGGGTGTTTTCAAAAAAAACATCGAAGCGTTTTTAAGGGCCCACTTTGGGGGGTTTTTTAAGACGATTTCGGAGGCGTTTTTTAAGACAGTTCAAATATTTCAAGACGAGTTTGGGAAACGTTTTTTAAGACGGTTCCTAGGGTTTTTCAAACGAGTTCGAAGGGGGGGTTTTTAAGACGACGGAATGTTTTTTTAAAAAGACTGTGGGGTTTTCCCCAAAAGGACTTGAAAAAGGGGTTTTACAAACGGATTCGAGCGTTTTCAAAAAGGGTCCCGAAAACAATTAAGGTTTTCAGATCTATTTTTGAGACGGGTACGAAAACGGTACATAACATTGGAAGTTTAGTGCTAAAAAAAAGTTTTTAAAAAAGCATTTTCAAGACAGAACTAAGGGGATCCCGTGTAGGTTCACTGCTTTTGAAGTGATTTTAAAGGGGATTTTAACGGGAATTTTGAGACATTTCCAGAAGAAATTTCAATGTCTTTTCCAGAACAGTTCATAACATTTTTTAAAATTTATGTAAATTTTTTCAAGGGGTTTTAGAATTAATTACATTAATGTCTCAAAAGGCATTTCTAAAACTTCGAAAGTTATTTTCAGGAAACTGCAGCGGGCATTTACCTTTAGAGTAAATGGCATTTTCAAAGTGGACAGTTTAGAAATGTTTAAAAAAAATTCATAGACGGGGACTACAGAGACATTCTTAAATTTTTAACAAATTTTCAGACCCCCTTCCAGTTCTCGTATACACACACACAAGACACAACACACACAACCACACACACACACACACCACACACACCCCACACCAAAAAACACACACACACAACACACACAGCAGGAGCTTGGACCGACCCCGCAACCTCAACTAGGGGAGTCACACACACACACACAACACCACACACACAAGCAGGGCTTGGGAAATCGACCCCTGCAACCTCAACTAGGTATACACACCAACACAACACACACATACACAACCAATAAAACACACAAAACCCCAGCAGGAGCTTGGACCGACCCCTGCAACCTCAACTAGGTAAATACACACACATACACACACACACACATACACACACACACACACACACCACACACACACACAACCCACACACACACAACACACACACACACACACACACACACAGCAGGAGCTTGGACTCGACCCCTGCAACCTCAACTAGGTGAGTACACACACACACACACACACATCACACACACACAGCAGGAGCTTGGACTCGACCCCTGCAACCTCAACTAGGTGAGTACACACACATACACACACACACACATACACACACACAATACACACACACACACACAGCAGGAGCTTGGACTCGACCCTGCAACCTCAACTAGGTGAGTACACACACACACACACACCACACACACACACACACACACACACACACACACACACACACACACACACAACACACAACACACACACACACACACACACACACACACACACACACACACACACACACACACACACACACACACAGCGTCGTTGCCCCAGACACTGTGGAAAAAATCATTTATAACAAATGGGGTGGGCCAAGATGGGGGGGGCTATTCTTGATGAGAGATCTTGATCCAAGGAATTGGACTTGTTTTACCTTTCCTTCGAGTATCCTCAGACTTTGACCATTATGAGGTTAGAGCTTCTCTTCAATACAACATTATAATATAATAATAATAATAATATAATAATAATAATAATATAATAATAATAATAATAATAATATAATAATATATAATAATAAATAATAATAATAATAAATAATAAAATCAAGTTAGACTATCTCTGTCGGCAGAAAATAAAATTGACGTCTTTCGCGAGCCTTTAACGCTGTGTACATAGTATATAAGCCTCTAGCATAAACTAATATTAATAGTTCTAGTTTAATTGTTAATTATTAATGAAATGCTAGCACATGTGAATATACCTGTAACAAGTAACGTCAAAATCTATCACATATACCAACGGCTGTTGGTACAAGTGCATGAGAGCATCTGTGCTGGGTGAGTAAACACCCGGGGCACCAGTGTGCATCAGCACGTCGTACTGGAGACGTGTTTGCTTGCCGAATTAATTAATTACACGTGGGATGGACTAAACTAAAGCATATTCAGAGCATCAGTGCTGTAAACAGTGCAGCAAGGTACTTCCAAGATGACCAGACATATTTAAGCGAGGAGACGATGTATTCGGTGTTAAACTAGGTTATAATGTAACGTTTTGGTGATCATCTTGTTAGCGGTAATAATTGTTCTAGTGCTTGTAATATGGACGAATTACTCTAGTTATCTCTCAAAAGTGGTTCTGGTGCTTGTAATACGGACGAATGACTCCAATTATCTCTCAAAAGTGGTTCTAGTGCCTGTATTACGGACGAATGACTCCAGTTATCTCTCAAAAGTGGTTCTAGTGCTTGTAATACGGACGAATTATTCCAGTTATCTTTCAAAAGTGGTTCTGGTGCTTGTAATACGGACGAATGACTCCAATTATCTCTCAAAAGTGGTTCTAGTGCTTGTAATACGGACGAATGACTCCAGTTATCTCTCAAAAGTGGTTCTAGTGATTGTAATACGGACGAATTATTCCAGTTATCTTTCAAAAGTGGTTTGGTACTTGTAATACGGACGAATGACTCCAGTTATTCTCAAAAGTGGTTCTGGTGTTTGTAATACAGCCGTATGACTCAAGTTATCTCTCAAAAGTGGTTCTTGTGCTTGTAGTACGGACGAATTACTCCAGTTATCTCTCAATAGTGGTTCTAGTGCTTGTAATACGGGCGAATGAAACCAGTTATCTCTCAGAAGTGGTTCTAGTGCTTGTAATACGGCCGAATGACTCCAGTTATTCTCAAAAGTGGTTCTAGTGCTTGTAATACTGACGAAAGACTCCAGTTATCTCTCAAAAGTGGTTCTATGTGTTTGTAATATGGACGAATGACTCCAGTTATCTCTCAAAAGTGGTTCTAGTGCTTGTAATACTGACGAAAGACTCCAGTTATCCTCTCAAAGTGGTTCTAGTGCTTGTAATATGGACGAAGATGACTCAGTTATCTCTCAAAAGTGGTTCTAGTGCTTGCAAGACACATTAACTCTCCAGTAAGTGATTTCACTTGCTGGAGGACCCACATATGAGCACCAGCACCCTCTCCTAGGTGTTGAGCACCAGGTTTGTGCAATATTATAGGTTATCAGTATTTGTTATCTAGTGTATCGAGTAATTTCATGACTTGGAAGAAGACAGTAGTGATGGATTCACAAATAAGGTGAGTAAGTTTTTACTAACAAACGTAATAATTGATTTTTAATTGTTAGTTTTAACAATATATATTCCATATAAACAGCCTAGTTGAGAAACCGTATGGAAGGTGGACTATAGCTGGTGGCTACTGTAGTTTGTTTGACATTTAGCATAGTGCAAATATTAGTATTGTCTATAAATTGCAGTTTAACAATACACTGCCTCGTCGAGATATACACATCTGCCTCGTCGAGATATACACACTGCCTCATTGACATATCACACTGCCTCGTCGACACACACGTACACTACTTCGTCCACACACACACACACACACACACACACTACCTTGTCGACATACACACACACATACACACACACACACTACCTTGTCGACATACACACACACATACACACACACACACACACACACACACACACCACACACACACACACACACAACACAACACACACACACAACACACACACACACTACCTCGTTCGACATACACACACACAGACACACACACTGCCTCTCGACTTGTCGACACACGTCCTCCGACAAACACCCAACTATTGGCTCGTTGTCGAAACTGTCACATTTCGCGTGAGCTGCTCGACTTGCTTCAAACACTTATCAAACATTAATGTTGCAGTAAGCACGGGCTGCTGTTCAGTAACTGCTGCAAGGAAATGTTGCAAGTTTCAGAGACTGCCACAAGAACACCTACCCCTACATTTCCCTAGAGGAGAGACTGGAACATAGGGAGCTAAAGCAGGGTACAAGGAGAACTCCAGCAGGGTATAGGGTAAACTCCAGCAGGGTATAAGGGGAAACTCCAGCAGGGTATAGGGGAAACTCAGCAGGGTACAGGGAGAACTCCAGCAGGGTACAGGGGGAACAAGAATTGTAATCACTGTTTCCACTTAGCGGGGTGTAAGGAAAACCCCAGCGTTCATAGGGGGAAAAATACAGAATTTTCCCCAGCTCTGTATTCCGTAATCCAGCACTTGCCTGCGTATTTGCGTCTCTTACAGAAATAATCCCCAACTTCGTGCTATCACTTATGCTACTTCACGTAGGCACTGGTAGGAAAAAAAATGTCTTTAATGTTTTTGTGCCTTTTGGCCGTTCTTTTAAACTTAGCTAATCGCTGTATAATCCAGGATGTTGGCGAAGGTAGTAGTGATGGTGGTGGGTGGTGGTTGTTGGTGGTGGTGGTGGTGGTGGTGGTGGTGGTGTGGTGGTGGTGGTGGGTGGTGGTGGTGGTGAAGGCTGTGATGGTGTTCGTGGTGGTGGTGGCTATGGGGTTATGGTTGTGCTGTTGATGGTAGTGAGGGTGGTGATCCTGATGGTGGTGGGGGCAGAGATGTGGTGTGTGCTGGTGATAGTGGTGGTGGGGTGGTGATGATGGTGGTACGGTGGTTGTGGGTGTGTGATCGCGGTGGAAGTTGTGGTGGTTGTGGGTGTGGTGATCGCGGGGAAAGTTGTGGTGGTTGTATGGTGGGAATAGCGGTGGTGGTTGTGGTATAATGGTGAGGGTGGTGGTTGTGGTATGGTGAGGGTGGTGGTTGTGGTAGATGGTGAGGGTGGTGGATGTGGTATGATGATGAGGGTGGTAGTTGTGGTATGATGGTGAGGATGGTGGTTGTGGTATCATGGTGAGGGTGGTGGTTGTGGTATGATGGTGAAGGTCGTAAGCTTCTGTCTTTTATGTGCGGGTTATTTGTGTATCGTTCCAGTCACGGTATTGTGCCTTTTTGTTATTTATTTGTGAAGGGAGTGGTTGTGGTATCGTGATGAGGGTGGTGGTTGTGGTATGGTGAGGGTGGTGGTTGTGGTATGATGGTGAGGGTGGTGGCTGTGGTATGATGGTGAGGGTGGTAGTTGTGTTATGATGGTGAGGATGGTGGTTGTGGTATGATGGTGAGGGTGGTGGATGTGGTATGATGGTGAGGGTGGTAGTTGTGTTATGATGGGGAGGATGGTGGTTGTGGAATGATGGTGAGGTGGTGGATGTGGTATGATGGTGAGGGTGGTAGTTGTGTTATGATGGTGAGGATGGTGGTTGTGGAATGATGGTGAATGTAGTGGTTGTGGTATCGTGATAAGGGTGGTGGTTGTGATATGGTGAGGATGGTGGTTGTGGTATGATGGTGAGGGTGGTGGATGTGGTATGATGGTGAGGGTGGTAGTTGTGGTATCATGGTGAGGGTGGTGGTTGTGGTATGGTGAGGGTGGTGGTTGTGGTATGATGGTGAGGGTGGTGGATGTGGTATGATGGTGAGGGTGGTGGATGTGATATGATTGTGAGGGTGGTAGTTGTGTTTGATGGTGAGGATGGTGGATTGTGGTATGATGGTGAGGGTGATGGTTGTGGTATGATGGTGAGGGTAGTGGTTGTGGTATCGTGATGAGGGTGGTGGTTGTGGTATGGTGAGGGTGGTGGTTGTGGTATGATGGTGAGGGTGGTGGGTGTGGTATGATAGTGAGGATGGTGGTTGTGGTATGATGGTGAGAATGGTGATTGTGGTATGATGGTGAGGGTGGTGGATGTGGTATGATGGTAAGGTGGTAGTTGTGGTATGATGGTGAGGGTGGTGGATGTGGTGTGATGGTGAGGGTGGTAGTTGTGTTTATGATGGTGAGGATGGTGGTTGTGGTATGATGGTGAGTTTGGTGGTTGTGGTATGATGGTGAAGGTAGTGGTTGTGGTATCGTGATGAGGGTGGTGGTTGTGGTATGGTGAGGGTGGTGGCTGTGGTATGATGGTGAGGGTGGTGGCTGTGGTATGATGGTGAGAATGGTGGTTGTGGTATGATGGTGGAATGGTGGTTGTTGTATGATGGTGAGGGTGGGGACGTGGTATGATGGTGAGGATGGTGGTTGTGGTATGATGGTGAGGATGGTGGTTGTGGTATGATGGTGAGGATGGTGGTTGTGGTATGATGGTGAGGGTGGTGGATGTAGTATGATGGTGAGGGTGGTGGTTGTGGTATGGTGCTGAGGATGGTGGTTGTGGTATGATGGTGAGGATGGTGGTTGTTGTATGATGGTGAGGATGGTGGTTGTGGTATGGTGCTGAGGATGGTGGTTGTGGTATGATGGTGAGGATAGTGGTTGTGGTATGGTGCTGAGGATGGTGGTTGTGGTATGATGGTGAGGATGGTGGTTGTGGTATGGTGCTGAGGATTGTGGTTGTGATATGATGGTCAGGGTGGTGTTGATCTCAACCACTCTGATAGCCACCAGCCAGAGAGAGCGCTAAACCCTTATAGGTCACAGGTTTTTATCAAAGGAAGGAGAAGGTACCTCCAACTCCACAGATCAAAAGCCCCCTCGGCAGAACCTAAACTACGCTAGAATGATGGAACGCTGTAGCGAGTTGTCACTGACGTCACGATTGCACTTGTTACCAAGATGAGCCGCCATATTGGCTTCATCCGATTTGTCAACAAAATGCGATATGTTTTAAAAATAGACTAATGAATTAGTTAAACATTTCTATTGAGAAATATTTACACTTTTTTTTAAATTTAAGATTGCATTAACATCAAAACAAAGTGGAGCTTTATAAAGTTTATTAAACACCGTGTGTACAGACTTAAGCTGGTCATCAAGCGAATGAAAGGAAAAGATATGAAGAAAAGTTACAATTTATTACTGGAGACGATCCAAATGAAATGTCTGACGCTGTTTCATCATCAGATGTCAGGCTGCTGTCCAGTAAAACGTATTCAGATAGTCTTAACTACTTGGCACTTGATACTTGGTACTTGCTACTTGCTACTTGCACCTCGTCTTTACACACCCAAAGATTTAAAATATTATAAAGGTTTTGAAACATAAAAACCAGTGTGTCTGTGGACAATGGTTAAAAGTCAAAAGAAAAAAAAAAAGTTCGGACCATCAATGATAAGTTCCTGGTCATAAGAGAAGTAAATTTTTGCGGCATATTTAATAAAAAAAAATATTAATAATTAACAAACAAAAAAAACATTTGTTGTAAAAGTATTTACATGTTTAGGCAATTTACTCTCGTTACAGAAGTGTGTTATAAAGACTGATTTCATATTATATATATATAATTATATATATATATATATATATATATATATATATATATATAATATATATATATATATATATATATATATATATATAAATGATTCAGAATTCTGGTTTCATATTCATTTTGCACAATTAAACATTATGGGTCATTATTATTATTATAATCAAACCTAAGTTAAACGCTGCATGGACCCTTGAAGGTTTTGCAGCGTTTTAACTAATAAAATCTAAACATTGTTAGTTTCAATAAAAATAGCCAGGAATTTAAAAAGCTTTATAATTGATTGTGACTGTAACAAGTACTTGACATTATGGTTCAGATAATATATATACCCAGAATATTAACAGTTTTATTTTGTATACTCTCTTAGATTAAGTCCCCTCACGGGAGGTTCCTTGGTGCTGGTGAGGGGCTCTTGATCTAGGAAATTGGAAACTGTGCCCTGGGTTCCCTGAATTCAGTCTGAATACATTCCATCCCACCACATGTGCTGTATAATCCTACGGGTTTAGCTCTTCCCCCTGATTTTAATAATAAAATCTGGATTTAATTTTAAAAGCGATTAAAAAACCGGGATTCAGCATA
>NW_026474394.1:0-10866 GCF_026875155.1 Cherax quadricarinatus
TAGTCCCCTTTCTTGTATTTTTGGCTTCATTCGTCCGGGCCCTTTCCCTGCTTCTCCCTCCACTTGTAGCTCATGTGTATTCAAAGCTTAAAACCACAGGGTCACTGGCCCCAAGGGTCTTTCATATGGATGTCCTCAATATCTGCACTACTCAAGGTGAATACTAAGTCCACCCTTGATGGTTCATCCTCTCCTCTCTCTCTTGTAGTGTCCCTTACGTGTTGGCACATGAAGTTTTCCATACCCCTCCATCATCTTAGCCCTCCATGTATCTTGGCCCCCATGTGGGTCCAAAGTTCTCCAATCGACTCCTTGGGGTTTAAAGTCACCCATGATCGGAGCTTTGCCCTGCATGCTTTGAGCTCTTCTGGCCACTCTAGCCAATGTGTCAACCATCGCTCTATTGCTCTCGTCGTACTCTTCCCTTTGGGCCTCCTGCTATTCTGTTGGTGGGTTATTCATCACTGCTATTACCACCTTGGGACCTCCAGAGTGAAGCTTTTCCCGCTATGTAATCACTTTCTTCTCCGCTGTCTCCTCTCTCCAGCTCATCAAAATTCCAGCAAATTTTTGATCAGCAATGCCACTCCCCTCCCCCCCCCCTGTTCCCTCTGTCTTTCCTCAGGATTTGGTATCCCTTTGGAAAGATGGCATCTGTTATCATCCCTGTAAGCTTGGTTTCTGTGAGAGCTATGATGTCCGGTGATGCTTCTTTGACTCTTTCTGCCACTCCTCCCACTTATTTGTTATTCCATCAGCGTTTGTGTACCATCCCTTCAGTTTTCCTTTCCAACACTGTGGTTTGGGGGGCCTGTGAGGGTGGGAGACTTGGGTGGCATACTGTGGGATTCTATAGCTCGGTGTTGGGTGGAGGCTGGGGGTATGGATTGTAGTGTGTTTTGGGGTTTGGTTTTTTGATAGGTTGTATGGTTCTGAGAATAGTTGTGTGGTGTGCTTCCCCTTCCTGTTCTGTACTGCTCTAAACTGACCTCTGCGGGTTTTCCATCCTTGTCTCTTTTCCTAGCTCCTTTTTGCTTTTTTCGTCCTTCTCCCTCAGCTGCTGTCGTTCTGATTTTGTTCTGTCTCTGTCCCAGGAACACCCTCTTGTACTTCCGAGTATTTCAATCGTGGGTTTCTCTGGAGGATCCGTTCCCACTGTTTCCGTCCTGAAATCTGCTGGATTGGTAGGTTTTCTCCCCTTCGAGTACCCCCCTATTCTCTGAAAATTTACAATCTCGTCCCCTCCTTCACCTATTTCCGTGATGATTTTCTCAATCTCCTTTCTTTCTTCCTGCTGCCCATGGATAAAAAAACTGATTTTGCCCCTTTCCTCCTCCCATTGCCTCTCCCTCTGTGACTCTGATCCTGCCTGTATTGGTCAGTTTCTCCCCTTTTTTTTTTCCAGTGGCTCTTGATAGCATGGGTTTTGGGCCCCAGCATTCGACCTATCGCCCCTCTCCATCTGCAACCACTGTTCTTCCCTTTCACTCCTTGGTCCCCTTGGCAGGCTGATATGACCCTTTGCAAATTCATAATTCCTTCCTTCCTGTTTGGCCTCGCAGCTTCATATGCTGTGTCTTCTCTGGTCACTGCCCCTGTAACTCGCTTCAGCCTATTTATCTCATCTTCTAGGACCCTTATCTTGGCTACTGCAGTTTCGACTTGTGCCTCCCAATTCTTTGTCTCCTTCTCCAAACCCCTCTTTTCCAATTTCACATAGAGCTCTTTCTCCATTTTTTCAGAAAGCTCTCCTAATTTTCTCTCCCACTCTTGTTCCATCCTTTCCACTGCTCTCCATCCACTCCTCCCTACCAGAACCATTCTCATCTGACCCTTGGTTCCTGCGAGTCCCACCATTTTTTTTTTTTTTTTTTTTGTGACAGAAGAGAGAAGGGAAAGGTAGGAGAGAGAGAGGGAAGAGGAAAAGGGGAAAGGGGAGAGAGAGTGTGAGGGGGGGAAAGAGAGAGGAGGGAAGGGAAGGAGAGGGGAGAGTGAGAAGGGAAAAAGGGAAAGAAGAGATGGAGAAGAGAGAGAGAGAGAGAGAGAGAGAAGGGAAGGTAGAGAGGGGGGATGTGAAAAAAAAAAGGGGAAGAGAGAGTGAGAGTGAGAGAGAGGGGGAGAGAAAGTGAAGGGAAGGGTAGGAGAGGGGGAGAGTTAGAAGGGAAAATGGGGAAGAGAAGAGAGAAGGGGGAGAGAGAGGAGTAGAGAGGAGAGAGGGGGAGAGGGGGGAGGGAGAGAGAGGAGAGAGAGAGAGGGGAGAGGAGAGAGAGAGAGAGAGAGGAGAGAGAGAGAAAAGGAGAGAAAGGGGAGAGAGGGAGAGGGAGGGAGAGAGAGGGAGGGGGGGAGGGAGAGAGGGAGGGAGAGAGAGAGAGAGAAAAGAGAAGGCAAAGAGAGGGGGAGACAGAGGGGGGAGAGAGGGGGAGAAGGGGGAAAGAGGGGGATGGAAGAGCGAGAGGGGAGAGGCTAGGGGGAGAGGAGGGGAGGAGGGGAGAGAGGGGGAAAAGGGGAGAGGGGAGGGGGATAATGGGAGGGGAGAGATGTTAGAGGGGGAGAAAAATGTTAGAGGGGGGAGATGTTAGAGGGGGGAGGTGTTAAAGAGTAAGAGATGTTAGAGGGGAGAGTTTGGAGGGGGAAAAGAGAGGGGTAGGTAGAGAGTCATAGGTAGAGAGAGAGATATAGGTAAAGAGTGAGAAAGGTAGAGATAGGTCTCTAGTTTGGATAGGAAGAGAGGGAGAGAGAAGGAGCGGGGTTTCAGATGGTCAGTTCAAGGACGGTGTGAAATCCTGTGTGTGTGTTTGCGTGTGTACTACAGCTTACAAGTTCTTGTTCCTGTGTGTGTTTTGTGGTGTGTGTGTATGTGTGTGTGTGTGTGTGTGTGTGTGTGAGGTGGGTGTGTGTGTGTGTGGTGTGTGTGTGTGTGTGTGTGTGGTGTGTGTGTGTGTTGTGTGTGTGTGTGTGTGTGTGTGTGTGCCCCCACTTCTAAGTATTCATACTGCTAATAAATATCGGTAGATACCAGTAATTCTAAGCTTACCAATACTTGTAACACTTATCGATTCTACTTCAAAAATTCAGAAAGTAGCTAGGTTGTAAATTTTAGCTTGTCTCAGCTTAAGTGTCTGACGTTATCCCTCATTTCCCGCTTTACTCCTTGCACTCTTGTCTATGCTATTTCTACTCTATTCTGGTAATGGCTTGCAGGAGTGAGTGACCAGTATCTAACATGATGCAGGACCAGACTCAACCTTGCAAAATGCACCTCAACAGGTGAGCAATACTTGCGCTGGCAGCGGTGTGATGACAAGTTGCCCGAAGCTGATGACGTAGTCGTCGTACATAGGGGCCCTTCTATCACTATTTTGTAACTCCTTCACCCGTGATGTTTATAATCATATATTCTCATGCATCCCACGTTCCTCAAGTGATTTCACTTTCACTTATTACATAATACACTTCACATTCGGTGTTACACTTCATTTGTATAATGGCATACAAACTGTTGTGACGTCACTGCTTTAGGGAGGCCTACTGCCACATTCCCTTGTTGTATATTTTATTTTTTTCTTTCTCCCTTTTGCTTATTAACTTTTTCACTCTCACATTACGGTGCCCCACATTTCACTGTTAACCCAAAAGTGGTATTTCTTGATCACCGTTTCCACACTCACTTTGATCTTTTTAAAGTTTTTTATCTGTGTGGCAACAGTGCCTAGTAGATCCACAACGGTTTGGCACTTTAAAAGAAAATACTGAATTTAGGTTTCCCCTCGAATTTTTTCAACTAATAACTATAGTTAAACACTCGCAGGTTTGTTCACTGACTTTGTCACACCACTGGGTTACTGCTAGCGGTTGTTGCACGCCTCAAAAACACGAAGGTTCTCGGGGCCCTGTGCACCCACGCTGCACCCACCGTGTGTGTGTGTGTGTGTGTGTGTGTGTGTGTGTGTGTGTTTTGTGTGTGTGTGTGTGTTTGTGTGTGTGTGTGTGTGTGTGTGTGTGGGGTGTGGGGTGTGCGCCCGCGCGCGCAAGCGCGCAAGTGTGCTGTAAAACACTTGCACGCACTGTTATTTTATCCCAATCCCCATTTGCTTCCTCCTGCTAGGTATTCCTTGATTTGTGTTGTGCCTTGCCTCTTAGTCCTGCCTTCTGCTCCGCTTTTGTCCCAGTCTCGTCTGTGATATATTAACATGCCTTATTCCAATCCAAGAATAAAAGCAGTTCCGCCCGCTCCCACCTTTTTCCCCCCCTCTCTATTTCTCTCTCTCCTGTGACAATGGAGAGACATTGATTTCCCTTTATTTGAAGGTATTTAGCCTAACAGAAGTCTTTACGCCTTCTGTTTGTGTTTAGGGGTCCTCAGTGCTATTTGTTTATTCACTTCTTATTTAATTATCTGTTATTGTCTTAATTTTCTCCTTCTTTGGTCTCTTTTTGTAGCCCTTTACTCTCGTCTTCTTTCTGATGTGTGGGTATAATCACTTCGAATCTGGCTAGACTTTCGATTTTTTTTCATTCTAAATTTGTATTTAGCCGTTCGAACTCGCCCATACATATTTGTTTCCACCCCAATTTGCTCGCTCCTCCGTTTCCTGCTGTTATTTGTCTCCTATATATTTCCACGCTATTGCACATTTAGCTCTCGCCTCTGTGCAACCTCTGACTGAACCTGGCTTTCTCTTACTATTCCTTATTATACGTCTGAATGCTAATTTATCTGCTTCCTGAAACTGTATAGCTAAATGTTCCATCGTCTCCTTCATTTTCTTCCATGTTCATTTCAGTCTTACATATTCTCCTTCTCCTTCCTCTGCTACTTTCTCTACGTGATTTTCAACAGTGTATCGAATTCATTACTTTTATGATCTTTATCCCCTGGGAGGGTCTCGTATACTATTTCACTAATGTCTTTTTGCACTTTTGGGTAAATACTTTGGGTTTCATTTTCCCAAATGTTCATCCCCTTTCCCTATCTCTGACTGGGTCTCTGACATTTGGCACCAATCTTTTCATCTCCTCCTCCATTTACTCAGCCTCCAAGTATCCGTCCTTCATGTAGAGCCCAATTTTCTCCAGTCGATTTCTTGGCGGTTAAGATCCTCTATGATCAGTAATTTTGCATTAGGTCTATGAGTTCTCCTTGCTGCTACTGCTTCTATAGTATCCATCTCAGCGTTATGTCAATATTTTCCTAACATGTGTTCTGCTATTTAGCAAAAGTATCACTTATGTGTGATATTCTATGTGCAAGAGTGTGCCTATGTAATGATTATATTCATTCGAATGATTATAATCATTCGACTCCACTTCGGTCATTACTCAAAATTACACTGGTTTCTGCTTATTAGTTCTACTCCTCTCCCTTCCCCTTTTTCTCAGTCCTCAGAACTCGACCTGCTAGAAACATTGCACTGTTATCATCTCTGTGAATTTGTCTTCGTAGCTACGATCTCTCATTCTTTAGTATTGCTTTCGTTCTAAGTATCTTTGCGTAGTAAGCTTTTTTTTACCTTAGCAGTTTGGGGTGTCCTCGTTTTCCAGTTTTCTATACATGGGTTCAGGAGAATTGGAGAAAAATGGGAGAGGTTGAGAAAAGCGTCAGTGATGTTTACGGGGAAATAATCTTGTTGATGTGGGAGGGAAGGCTGGGGGTAGGGTCTGGTTGGTTATGACCTACTGTGCCTGAGTGGAAAGGGGATTTAATGCTTAGGGTGGGTGCTTTGGGGTAGGGTCAGGTGTAACCCTGGTGGAAAAGATGCCACTCCTGTCTCCTCCACATTTTTCTCTGTGTGTGGGGCGGTGTTTCATTCTCTCCCTAATCTGTTCTCTCTCTTCTTTCTGCCTCAATCCGAGTACAAAAGATTATGTCGGGTGAGTGTATACTTAACAATGTTTTCCATATCATTCCCCTTTTGACAAAAGGGGTTTTAATTTTGACTGGGCATCATTTGCCCTTACGTCGACCGCTCCTACTGTGCTTTCAGTGTTATTCACTTGACAAATGCACTATTTTTTTATTATAAAATTTAAGATAGCTTGACACTGTGAGATACCTGAAGAATTGCCTTATATGGTTGGCTTCAAACTTTTAGCATTGGTGTTTGCCATACAGCATAAGCTGCTTGTGAATTTGTCTCTGTAAGTTGCAATTAACCATTTTTGGTAAATAGTTATATTGATTTTCTTTTAATAAATTTACAATACCTTCGTCTGTGAAAATATTATCGTTGAAGCTTCCCATAACAAGGAAGCCTCTAGTTTGCGCTTCTCACTTGCAAATTTGAAATTTTCATGAAATTGATATGAGAAAAGCTGCGAATGATTAGAGTTTGAGCATTTACTGGAAAATGATTTTTCTGGCAGATTTGAAACTTTTAGTGTAAAATTGATTTTATTAAACAAAATCTCGGCTTTCACTCTGAGCCTCATTAATATTAAAAATGGAATTATTTTAAATAAACTCGTTTTCATGTAATAACTAAAGAATGATCTGCCGGTCGGTTTCAAACGCTTAAGTGTTGATACATCTTAATAGGTTTTAAGGGATTTGGGCTTTGTATGTGCCAATAAAACCAGTTTTATAGAATTTATCAAAATGGAGTTTCTTCAAAAAATACAAAACAAAATCTAGGTGTCATTTGTTTTTGCACATAAATTACTCATACATTCCTCACGGGAGTTACCATGACGCTAGTGACGGGCTCTCGATCCAGAGAACTGGTTTTATCACGCTACTTGCTTGGGTCGAATCTGAATGTTCCGATTCTAAAAGGCGCATGTAAGACCTACGGGCTTAGCGCTTTGTCCTAAATTTAAAATAAAAAATTTTAGCAGTATGAAATGATGGAAACGTTTCTGACGTATAGTCTGTGTAGGTCCAAATACTTGTTGAAATGTTTGTAATAAATGCAGAAAGCATTTTCTGGTCATCTTGAAAATTTTTAGTCCTCTTAGCGTTGTCCCTCAAAGCTTTCTCTTGTTTTTAGGTTGTGCAAGTGTTAATGTTTCAATTTTAATCATAATGATGGTTTTCCGTAAAAACTGGAGAATGTCATCTGGTCAGAAACAAGTCATTATTCCAACGCCCTTCCCCCTCACTACCGATTTCTAATGATCCTACCCTCTCACTAACAACTTCTACAACAGCCTCTCCTCTCACTATTAACTTCCACAACACCTCCCCTCTCACTAACAACTTCTACAACAGCCTACCCTCTCACTAACAACTTTTACAACTGCCTTCCCCTCTCATAATAACTTTTACAACAGCCTCCCCTCTCAATAACAACTTCCCACAACAGCCCCCCCCTCTCACTAACAACTTCTACAACAGTTTCCCCTTCACTAACAACTACAGGCAGCCTCCCTCTCACTAACTTCTGCAACAGCCTCCCCTCTCACTAACAACTTTTTACAGCAGCCTCCCGTCTCACTAACTACTTCTACAACAGCCACCCTATCACTAACAACTTCTAAAAAACAGCCCTCCCTTCTCTCTAACAACTTTACAAAAAGCCTCCCCCTCAGCTTCTACCCACCCCCCGTCTCATTTTCAGTTACTAAACATACTCTCCCTCTCACTATCAACTATTTCACCCCTCTTCCCCTCACTAGCAACTACTTTACACCCCCCTCTCATTCTCAAGTTTGCTACCCTCTTCCCCTCTCACTAGCAAGTATAAACACCCCCCTCATTCTCAGTTTTGCTAACCTCTTCCCCCCCTCCTAGCAACTACTACCACCCCTCTCACTGCCAGCCACGCTACCATTGCCAACCCCCCCCCCTAAACTTTTACTTTCCCTTCTCTACAAATCTCACTAGAACACCTACAACCCATCTCTTCATACTACCCAACCACCACTACAACAATCAAATTTGAGGTGAATTAACGACAGAACAATCAGGTACCTGACAAACCACTAACAAAATCCACTACCACCATTGAAATGCTAGGGTACCAACTTCCTAAACACTACTCTACAACCTCACAATCAAAGGCATTACAGCGACACAAAACCAAAAAATTATTTACTACTAGCACCAGCATTTGAGCCGTCTATTAGCGTTAAACCACACCGATAATCACCAGTTTTACGTTGATGTAAAATGGACCCCCCCCCCCCTCAAAAAAAAAAAAAAAACACTGGCCAGAGTTTGGGCCCGATGCTCTTAAACAAAACAGATGAGTCCTTAGTGGAATAATAGAGGAAATTTGAAACAAAGTAGGGCACATACACCATTTTTACCATTAAAACATGGAGAGGCTGAGTATTTTTTTTTATAAAATTTTAAATGTTAATTAAAATTATCACGCCTTGCTTTAATACAGTGGATGGAACTTCACCAAATGTCTTCTCTATGTATAAAACCTAATGAAAGTAACTCTTATCACAAAGACAAGGTTAAGTGTTATTCAAAATCAGTATGATTATTACATACCCATTTTGCAGTTATATAATGAATGCAATAAACACACATTGATGAGTGTGGCATGTACATCAGTTGGGTATCTTTACTGTTGAATTGTAGACAGAAACAGTAGTGGCAACGTAGAGATGATATAATCAGTCTATCAACCTTGAAGAAATAGTTTGAGATGGCCAGTCCCCCAGCGTGTGAGAGAGTTCAGTTGCATGATCTGGAACGACATGAAGCTGAAGCATAAGAATGGAGTCTTACATACTGTCGAAGGTGAGGTGGAAGATCTGCAAGTCATTGCAGGGGACGGGGTTCACCAGTAGAAGCAACAAAGCCCTGAAAATTTAGGAGCACTGCAGCAAGCCTACAGGCCCATGTTTAGGCAAGTCTTTAAAGTCCAACCTTACTCATAACTCGTAGTTAAACGATGAAGTTGTGAAAGATGTCCTCTTTACCAAGAAACTGTTGTTTTCGGGGTGGGCTGACATTATGCCGAAAAAAGTATAAAATGGGCCCACAATTTGACGAGTAAGACATGTGCAGCAATTGGGTATCTTTATTACTGAAGCGTTTCTCCTCACCTACTCCTGCTGCCTGTGATTTATTATGACAAGGACTGCATGACAAGGGGCATGCAGTCCTGCTGCATATAATACATTCCTCTCTGTATTTGACTGAAGGAACCTATCGTGTAAGCGCAACGTTTCAACAGTAAAGATACCCAACTGTAGCACATGTATCTTACTCCACTGCCTAGTGTTGGTATTTTATACCATTTTCAACATACAAATAAGTACACAATTGTTATTGGTTTATACTGGTAATACATTGGTGGTTTCACTTCTTTTTTGACACTTCTGGAAACAGTTTAAGTTAAAGTGTACACTCGTGGCAGCTGACTGCCTTTCCCAGTGAAGAACTTTTGTACATATCCTCACAGCCACATCAACCTAAAACAAGTCAGTAATTTCAAAGATTTGGCAGCAATTTATATAATGAGCAAATGTTTTCCGGATAAAATGAAATTGGATTCAACTTGTTTCTCGTCTAGGTGAGAAAATTCCCGTGTAGTATTAGATTTTTATTTAGGAATCTCTTCACCACGAATGTCTTCTTCAGCCCCAAGGAAGCAATTCGTGGCCAAACGTTTCCTCAATAAAACATCCTAATACTACGGATGTCTTATATGACATTTCACGGTATTTTATACCATATCTTACCGAGAAAGTATCCCTTTAATGAATGCTGTACTTTGAGGCGTTTAGTCGGCGTTAAAAGCTAACTCTACAACTCACTTCCTGATGGCTTTTTTTTATATAATTAAACACTAAAATCCAAGACTAATGAATTTGTAGGAACTGAATCAGGAAATTCATCTCTTAAATAACGTTTCCTGGAGGTGCGTTCATATCGTTCACCTACTTTGATTTTATGAAAAAAAAAATTCTTCAGCAGACTGGGCGTGAATTAGAGCCTTCCATCAAAAGTTAACTCTAGTAGATCCTAAAATTCAGGTATTTTATATATTCTATTTCCAATGATGGGTTGTCAATTCTCTTATTAATCTTTTTAATGCCCCTAATATAAAATCCGCGGGGCGTTGTTGTACTTGTTTTATGTAGTTGTTATGGCACACAAACAGTAATTTGAAACCTTATTTGCTTGTGTGTCTTCAACAACTACAATTCCTCGGTATTTCCACATCAAATATTACTAGATTTTCACTGTTTATTTTGCTGCATTTTAAGCCATGTTCAAATTTATCTCTGCACTTATACTCTGACAAATATCGTTTTATTATCTGTCAACAACTGAGCGGAAAATACATTCAACTCATCCCAACCACATTAAATTATTTGTACCTAATTGTTTCTCACAAGCCATCAACATGATAACGAAGACGTTATCTTGGTACTTATACTATAAACAACGTTATTTTAGGGCCCACTCCGAGAAACTTACTTCAAAAACTCTACTAATTTATGATACTATTCCATATCCTCGCTAACGAAGTCTTTACTTTAAACCACAGATGATTTTAAATAATTAACGGAAACGTTTCTTCAAAATATCTATTAACGATGCCGTTACTCAAAAAAATCTCATCTAAAGTACACGTTGCCTTCAAAACTCCAGTAACGATGAAGATCTTCACTAAAGAAGGGTACTTTGGACTTCGTAACGAAGCGTGTCTCTTCTCAGAACCCCATTTAAGCAAATATTCCTCAGACCCATACTATTGCATTCGCTGCTTCAAACCTTACTAACAACACATATGTCATAAATTCCCTAAAGAAGACTTTTCTTATCCCACACTAACAACGAATCAATATCCTTTGCTAACGAATAAATTATTTTAGAACGTCCCTAATAAAATGTAATTCAGAGCCCACAAAAGTTTCTTTTCTTTATAATCCCCGTAAGAAAAGGCACTTTACAAACCCTAC
>NW_026474395.1:0-10821 GCF_026875155.1 Cherax quadricarinatus
CCCCCGTTCCCTGCCCCTTTTCTTAAAAAATCCTGAAATCTGCCCCTTTTGCCTGAAAACTCCCACCAACTAGAAAATCCACCCCTTTCATCCCTAGCCTCCCAAAACCCTTTCCCCCATTCTAAAAGGACCAACCTTTTGATTTTCCCCTGTAAAAGCCTCAAAATTTAATTTCCAATAACCTGATATTTTTCTCGAATCCATCCACCCAAAAGGTCAGCCAACCTGCTCGTGGTCAAAAAACCCCCACGTCACTGTTCTAACCCTCTCCACTCCTATCCCCGCCTCACAAAACCTATCCACCTCCTCATAACTCCCCTGAACAAGTGTGCCGACCTGATACCCCCCCCTCCCGACCACACTACGACCCCGACATCACGCAAGCATCCCGAAAGACACCCAACACGCACCCCCCCCCCTAGGTAAACGTCTGATGCCTAACAACAATTCCCAAATCACCTCCAATTTGCATAGCGGGAAACCCCTGAGATAGTAAACAAACACCCCGAACAAGTCTGTTTTTATCCCACGTTACCAATCGCGGCATATAAACCCCACAAAAAAACCCCGCTCCCCCCCACCACCCAACAACCCTCCCCCTCTTCCCACCCCAGACCCCAAAGGGGACTGGCTCCTTTACTAAAACAGCCACCCTCCCAAAACTTTTTCCATGCTTACAAAAAAACTTATATCCTCTCAATCCATCTAAAACTTTTTACTTATGGTTATGCCCTGTAAAACAAACATCCACGGCATACCTTTTTTGAGGAAACCACTCCAACCATACCCTTTTTATTTTCTCTTTAGGCCATTACTTTTATTTTACACACCTGAATGGCCCAAGGAAAGGCGGCTTACCTCTGTCCCGTTTGGGGTTTTTGCTCACACCCCCTTTCAAGCGCTCACACTTTCCTTACTACTCTTTTTTAATAAGACCCTCCCCCCCCGCCCCCCCCCCCCGATTTTCCCTTTTCCCCCCCCCCTGAGGGGGTTTTCGTACCCCCCTGCCCTGCCTTCTTACCTGGTCTTTGCCCGGGGGGTTAAAACGTCGTCTAATTTAGTCAAACCCCCCCTGGCCGCTTCCAAGCTGCCCCCCAAAGCCCTCTCTTCCCAGGGACACCCCCTATGACCTCTGCCACCCAAGTGATCCGTCCACTATTCCCTGTTTTCTCCCTTTTTCCACCACCTTGCAATCGCTGCCCATCACCGGTCCGTCCTCCAAGTCCTCCCTACCAAAGTCTCCTCCAAAACTCCTGACACAGACTCCAAGGGCACCTCCTTTCACTCTGCCCCCTTTTTTCCACTACCACAGGCGTTGGATAGGGTCTCCACCCCACCGGGATGTGACACACGTCCCCATCTGTTTCCCCCCCTTCTCCACCTCCCACTCCAAGAGGATCCCAGTTTTCCCCCCGCGCCACCACCTCTCGCTGGGCCCCTCCACCGGGCTGGCACCCCTGGGGGAACTCTACGTGCCATTGCGCCGCTATATGTTTTATAAAGTTTTCAAAAGACGCACGTTTTTCCTTTGTCCCCATAAGCACATAACCTGAGTTCGTTGCCTTTTAACATAACATACGTAGGTATAGGCTTCTTTAATGTCATCTTTTGTTGTATGAACCTTCCCGGGGGCCCCATATGGTCCATCCCCCCATACCCCTCCTCTACCTCATGAATGACTCCGTAATTGCTGAACACGTCCTCTAAACCAAACTTGGTCGCCTCAAAGGGTACATTTCCCCACCCGTACCCACGTGTAGTAAGTAGACACGTCATGCATACACACATCCATCGTCGAGTTAAGGCACATTCGGCGTTCCTGGTACTCCTGCACCACATTGCTGTAGAAACTGGCCCTCAGAAACTTCACAAATATTCTTTTCATCCCGTTAAGGGCCACACCATACAGTTCCTCGTTAGGGATGCCATATAGATCCCTAATAATTGCAGGAAGAAGTACGTTCATCGTAGCAGGGCTCAGAGAACCCCTTAACAGCTCAATGCAGACTGTGTTAATCCTCCTGCCGGTGTAATCCCGCCATGTTTGATCAGTGGAAAACTGCGCAGAAACCAGGTGAAGTGGTAGCTACTGCGCAGCCCGTCCGCACGGCCCAATAGCGATGCGAACAATGTCAACCAGATGCTTGATGACGATGTCATTGCTCATAGCATTATTATTATAATCAAAAAGAAGCGCTAAGCCAGAAGGGCTATACAGCGCTGCAGGGTAGGGGAAAGGGAAACAAGGGAATTGGATGGCAGAAGGAGGGGGGATGATCAGCAGGTTACAGAAAACAGCGGGGCAGGGGATAGTACGGGGGGAAAAGGGTAGCAAGAGATTTAAGTAGAAAGGGGTGAAGGGATCAGAATTTGTGAAGTAAGTCAGTCGTTGTTAAAAAGTCAATGAGAGAGTCCGGATGAAAGGTGGGTCCATCAGCGAAAAGGGGAAAAGGTAAAGAGAGAGCAGCGGAGCGAAGACGACGACAGAGGTAAAATTCTGCGTGCTCGTTGATAAAGTGGGCAGTCCAACAGAATGTGGCTGACTGATAATGGAGCTTGGGCAATTCTCACAGAGAGGAGAAAGACCCCTCTCCATGAGATATCCATGATAAGACGAGTATGGCCAATGCGAAAACGGGAAGAGTAGTCCCCCAACCTCGACACTGGTGATAAGAAGACGGCCAGTAACCTATACTCGGTTAATAGACTGAAGTTTGTTGCCGACATAGTAGACCAACGTTTGTTTGCCAAGGGGTGTGAAGGTGGGAAGATATTGCAGCAAAATATCCTAAATGGAATACCTCTATAAGAAACTGGTAGGTCATGTACTGCTGACCTGCGCAGCAGTGCCCTGCCTGTTCATTGCCCTGTACGTCAACATGACCAGGGACCCAACAAAAAACAATATCTTTATGCTTGGTAAAGATGCGGCGTAGCCAAAGTTGGATACGGAGGACAAAGGGGGTGAGGTGTATCAAATTTTTGTAATAGCCTGTAAAGCACTAAGGGAGTCTGAGACAACCACAAATGATGACACAGGCATAGATGCAATAGGATAAGTGCTGTAAGGATGGCATATATTCAGCATAAAAATACTACCGAAGATAGTAAATGCCCTTGTACGACGCTGCCGGAAACACTGCTGCGAATCCTACGCCGTCAGAAGACTTAGAGCCATCTATGTACACAGCAATGGCATGAGAATGAGAGTGAAAGTGGTCAAGAAAAGAGAGCGAAGCGACCGTAGACAGTTGGGCTTTCGAGCAAGGAGGGAGAAAGAACAGACTCAACAGCGGAACTTCCCAGGGGGGTAGGGAAAATGAGATGCAAAATGTACATAGAAAGGTGGTAGTTGAAGAGAAGACAAGAGCGAATGAAGGCGAAGAAGAAGGGACGGAGTAAACAGGGGCGGCGAACAAATAAAGAATGTCTACTAAATCATTGACCATTCTATAAATGGAAGGATTGCGGAGACCCATGAGAGCGTACATAGTAGCGCAGGCAATGGGCATCACGGCGACCCGGATAAGGATGGAACGTTCGCTTCTGCATAGAGGCTCTCGACAGGGAAGAGCGGAAAGCACCAAGGTATAAACTAATCCCTTGGTGATGAATGGGGTTAAGGCTAGAGAGAGTAGCAGGAGATGCCGCTGAATAGATCTGGTCACCATAATCAAGTTTCGATAAAATAAGGGTGGAATGTAGGCGAAGGAGGGTTCGACGATCAGCTCCCCACGAAAGATGAGAAAGGGGTTTAAGAAGGTTTCACCGCTGTGACAAGTTGCCTTCAGAAAGGTAAATGTGAGGTTTCCGGGATAACCTACCATAAAAGGGAGAGGCCCAGAAACTTGACTGTATCACGTTCAGGGATACGGGGGCCATAGAGGTACAAAGGATGATCGGGGATGACAGAGCGTCTAGTGAAAGTGATTTTGGGGGGTTTTAGTCCTGGAAAATTTAAACCCACGTGTGGTGGCCCAATTGGGAAAAACGGTCGACTGCATGTTGGAGAGAAACTGTAAGGAGGTGACAGTCAGCACCTGCAAAAAGCAATACGAAGTCATCAACATAGAGTGATGACCAAATATTTGAGGAAAGACAAAAGGCCAAATCATTAATAGCAAGGAGAAAAAATGTTGTGCCAGAATACATCCCTGGGGGACACCTTCAGCTTGGATAAAGTCCGGGGGGAGCACATTATTAAAACCCCAACACGGAAAGCCTGTCAGTTAAAAAGTTCTTAAGGAAGGATGGTAGATTGCCTCGAAGGCCTAAGGAGTGGGCTTGGGCTAAAATATTATACCTCCAAGTTGTGTCATATGCCTTCTAAAGGTCAAAAAATATGGCAATAACTGAGTGGTTATTCTAAAGGCATTACGAACAACGTATCCAAACGTAGAAAGGGGGTCTATGTAAGAACTCCCTTACGAAACCCCATATTGACGAGTGGAGAGACTGTTGTGTGTCTCAAAATACCCACACTAAACGTCTATTTACTGGGCGTTCCATTACTTTGCAAACTGCACTGGTAAGAGCATGGACAAATAGTGGGGGGGTTTCATATCCCTAGTGCCTGGTTTTTGCGGAAAGGAGAACAATGGCGGTTTTCCAAAGCTGTGGAAGAACTCCTTGTGACCAAATAAATTGTAAAGGCGTAATATAAACTGCAAGGACTGACTGATGTAAAGTTGTAGCATACGAATATGAATGTCGCGGGCCCAGCTGCCGATGATCGACAAGCTGAGAGTGTTGTCTCCATTTCTGAAGTGTAAAAGGCACATTATACTTTTTCTTCTCTGAGAGAAGAAAAGTCCAAGGGTGCTAACTCTCTGGCAGATTTTTGAGGAAAGAAATGAGGGGCATAGATGGAGTCCCTGAAAAATACGGACCAGATGATTGCCAATTTCATTGGCAACATCTAGTGGGTTTGCTATATCAACACCGGCAAACCCGCAGAACAGGACCCGGGGTCAGGAAAATATTTACCACTCAGTTTTCGTACTTTTTTCCAGACTGCACTCACAGAGGAAGCAGAGGTGATGGTGGAGACATAATCTCGCCAGCAAGTGCGTTTAGCGTCACGATGACACGGCGAGCGATCGCACGTTTCTGTTTAAAATCAAGGAGTCGCTCTGTGTTCTATTGTACCGGTACCTGCCCCATGCAGCGCGTTTCAAACGTACTGCACGAGCACAAGCAGGAGACCACCAAGGCACGCATTTCTGAGAATTTCCTGCCCGAAGTTTGGGGTATAGAATGAGAAGCGCTGTGAAAACGGAGGACGAAGAGGTGTAAAAGCTCATCGATGGAGGACGAAGAAGGAACCTCTTTAAAAAACAGTTAGGCGTGAGTAAAGGGGTTTTCCAATTTGCCCGATTAAAATTGCCAGCGTGGGGTGCGAAGAGGTGGCGAATATGAAGGGGAAGTAAGAAGATTGGGAAATGATCACTGTCATGTAAGTCCGGGAGAACAGACCAAGTGAAGTCTAATGCGGCGGAGGAAGAGAAAACTGAGAGATCGATGCAAGAGAGAGTAAGAGTCCGAGGATCAAAATGGGCGTGAGTACCTGTATTTAAAACATGGAGGGGGTGGGTGGCAAGAAAAGCCTCTAACTGAATTCCACGGGAATCACAGTGAAAACCCCCCCCCCCCAAGGAAATGGTGGGCTTTAAAAATCACCAAGTAACAGAATGGGTGGGGGTAATGACGAAACAAGGAAGGCAAAATCCGAATAGATAATGCCCGAGAAGGAGAGAGATATAAAGAACAGAGCGTATACCACCTATGTAAGTGGATAGGGGCTGCTGTGTAATGCAGTGAAGTATGAAAAAATAGCTGATGGTACGGAATATCAGTGCGGAGAAGAAGGGCACTTTCATTAAAGGTCCCATCTGGAAAAGGATCTGTAGAATACAAAAAATTTTTAGCCTGAGATGTAGAAATAACAGCAAGTGTAATTTGGTTCCTGAAAAGCAAACACCAACAGGGGCAAACTGGGAGAGTAACATCTGAAGCTCACCCCGATTACCTCTGGGGCCGCGTATATTCCACGTAAATAGGCCATGATTGGCAATGATAAAGGTACTTGAAATCCGCAGGTAAGGGTACCTCCCGGACTAGAAGGGTTAGAAAAGTCCACATGCGGAGGCATGGAAAATGTTCAAGACAGCGAAGGAACGGTGCGCTGTGAAGAAAGGAGTTGCCGCAGATGGACAAGGAGAGAAAAAGAGCGGAAGGGGGATCAGTGTCCATTGATGGTTTGGTCTCTGCAATAAAATTCAGAGATTGCTTCAAGTTTTTTCGGAATTCAGAGATGTCGTATGGGAGACAATATTGGGAATGGTAGGGGGAGATGAGTAAAGATTGGAACTGTATTGGGACTGAAAAAAAGGGGTAGGGGAGCGAAAGGGTGGAGGGAACTGGAGAAGCGTGGCAGGGGACAGAAGAGGCAGGAACCTGGGAGGTGGCAGAAAGGAAGAAACTTGGGAGGGAAACAGGGGAGGAAGGTACATTACGAGGAGGAGGGTGAACCTCTGCACTTGTAACTGAGCCAGTGAGAGGGAAGAACTAGGGACAGAGCCCAGGGAGGGTAAAATGAGGAGGTGGAAGAGGGGTAGGAGGGTTACCGACCTTTTTTTTGACTTTTGAGAAGTAGGGGGACGATTGGAGGAGGTGTCGTACGAGGTCTCGTCGTACTGAGGTTTTGTGAGAGAGAACTCGAAAAAGCGAGATTAGACTGAGGCGTTGAAGTAGGGACGTCTGAGCTGAGGACAGCAAAAGGATTAGATACAGGAGTGATTATGGGAGAGGTAACCACAGAGGGGTGCAGAAGATGGGATACAGAAGTGGGGGACGTTTTGAAACAGGGGAATAAAAACACGTGGGAGCCCTCCCTTTGAGGCGGAGATGAGAAACTGCCATGGAAATAAGGAGACCTTCTGTCTCTTTGAGGTAAGGGTTTTCCCCCTCGTTTAAATAGACCTGACAACGGCGAGAGTACGAAGGTGAGCCTCATGACAGTTAAGGCAAGAGGGAGATCGATTGCAAGACGTATTAGAATGGTCATCGGCACCACAGACGGGGCATTCGGCGATAGATCTGCAATTTTCGCTGATGGCCAAATCGCCAGCAATTTCTACACTGTTGTGGTGTAGGGATCACCTTTCGAACTTGTAACCAATGTCCTGCTATATAAACTGAGGATGGGAGTTCTCGGCTGTCAAAAGTTAAACGAGCCACTTTGCTAGGTATCGTCCCCCGCCCACGGGCAGGAAAGAACGTAAGTGTCTACCTTGAGGATTGGGAGATCTTGGAGTTCCACTGTTCTAGAATGTCAGTGCCACAATGTCTGGAAATTTTGTTGAACGATGGTATGGGCAGATGAGGGTCCCAAACAAGAATTGAGGGGAAAGATGTTTTTCAAGAGTGACAGGAACAGTATCGATATGGGAAAGACGAGAGAGCTCATGAGCCTGGGTAGCATTCTGTACGGTAATGATGCGCGTACCGCTCTTAAGAGCAATGAAAAGAAATATCTTTACCAACATGGCGTAGGAGTGCCTTGCCAATACTATGGTCAGAAAGATAGGGAGTAGAAGAAGTTGGTCGTAAAGTGAAGAATTTAGTCCACTGTTCAGTCTGAAACTGAGCGTGGAAAGGTAAATGAAGGACGTGTCGATCATTTCTGAGAAGAACGAGAAGGGTGAGAAAATATCATCAGCAGGTAATTGTCCCTTGGCATTTAGGCGTGGGACCAGAGTTGGTCCGACGTGGAATGGGGCGACGATTTGAAAATTGCCGCACCGTAGAGGAGAGGCCGGAAGCATAGTCAGAGGAGAGCGAAGGGCTGATAAATCGAAGGAGTCATCGAGGCCCCAGTACCTGAAGCGGGTGAGGAAACAGCACCGGCAATAGGTACAGAGGCATGAGGAATGTCTGAAGAGTGGTCCAAAGACGAGGCGGGGTCAGAACGGGTGCGGTAATCAAGAAGGGCCCGGGGTACCAGGTTCATGGACTAGGGCGCCATGGTTAGGTTACTTCTTTTTTTTTGTTTTAAGAAAAAAAGAAAAGAAAAGAAAATAAAAAAAAAAAAAGAAAAAAAAAGGGGGGACCGGGAAGGGATAGGTCCTAGGAGGAATGAAAGGGCCAGAAAATCTCCCTCCGCGCCCAAGAGGACCTCAGCACCGCAAGTAGCACAGATGCATCATGGAACCCGTGCCATACCCTACCCATCATGCTAGTAAACTAACAATCCGGATAGCAACCTCACATCTGCCGAGCTACCTCGGGGACAAAAGAGAGGGCGGCCGGAAAATCCGCCCCCAAAGCATACCTCCTTCGGCCACCCCCCCCCAGAATCCGAAAGGTGGCTTCCAGAGATACACTCGTCGCCCGAAAGACACCCAAAGCTACTCCGGGATACCGGAGAGGGATCGGGACATCCCAGGGGATCCAGATTCCACGGCAAACTACGCCACCACTAAGAACCTCACGGAATGGGATGGACCCCGGTATCCTTTCTCCTACCTAGGAACTAGCGCGCCTGTGGAGAAATCCCAAAGGACAAAAAGAGGAAGGGCAAAAGGGAGGAGTGGGGAGGAGGAGGAGGAAAGGAAAAAGGGGAGGATGGGGAGGATGGGATAGGGGAGGGGAGATTGGGGGGTAATTAGGTTCGGTCTGAGGAAGAAGACCGATAGGTCTAATTCCTCAGACCAAGAGCCTCTTCACCACGCCAAGGAGCCCCCCTTGAAGAGGATTGCTCATAGCAATTTAACGTGGAATGCGCCTGTGATTTTATCATTCAAGAAAGATGGTACTTGGAGCCCAGTAATTGATTTTAGGAAATTGAATTCTAAAACAATTTCAGATCATTTCCCAATTCCTGTTCCAGGTGATTTATAATGTAACATAGGAGACAGCAAAGCGTTTTCATCTCTAGATTTGTTGAAGGGTTTTGGCAATTCCTTCTTCATGAGGACAGCCAAGATCTAACAGCCTTTTCCACTCCTACAGGTCATTTTCATTTCCTTAGAATTGCCTTCATCATTCTTGATGCTCATGAACATATTTCGAAACCACATGGTGTACGTGGATGATGTGATTGTCATGTCCAAAGATTAAGCAGTGGAAACTCATCTCTAAATGTCAGTTCGCAAAATCATAGATCAAGTTTCTTGGTCCCAAAGTCACTTCTAGAGAGGTTTACCCACTGACCTATGTAAAGTAAATGCTGTTCAAAATTTTCCAACACCAACAACTGCTGATGCCGTAAGAGCTTTTGTATACATAGGTTCTATAGAGGTTTCATTGCAATTTTTTTCTTCATTGCAGTCCTATGAGATGGTTAGGAAGGAAAGCTTCTATTAAATTTGGACTTTCCGTCAAGAAAGGACATTTTAGACTCTAAAAAAAAGTTGAATTCTGTTCTTGAGTTAACATTTCCAAATTTTAAAAAGCTTTTGTCTGACAACAGACAATAGCGCACAAAATGCGTGCTAAAGGAATAACAGGAAAAGTCGGTCGATGGATCTATAATTTCCTCACTAACAGAACACAGAGAGTAGTCGTTTAACAGAGTAAAGTCCGAGGCAGCTACGGTGAAAAGCTCTGTTCCACAAGGCACAGTACTCGCTCCCATCTTGTTCCTCATCCTTATATCCGACATAGACAAGGATGTCAGCCACAGCACCGTGTCTTCCTTTGCAGATGACACCCGAACTGCATGACAGTGTCTTCCATTGCAGACACTGCAAAGCTCCAGGCAGACATCAACCAAATCTTTCAGTGGGCTGCAGAAAACAATATGAATTCAACGATGAGAAATTTCAATTTCTCAGATATGGTAAACATGAGGAAATTAAATCTTCATCAGAGTACAAAACAAATTCTGGCCACAAAATAGAGCGAAACACCAACGTCAAAGACCTGGGAGTGATCATGCGGAGGATCCTCACCTTCAAGACCATAACATTGTATCAATCGCATCTGCTAGAAAAAATGACAGGATGGGTAATGAGAACCTTCAAAACTAGGAGGCCAAGCCCATGATGACACTCTTTAGGTCACTTGTTCTATCTAGGCTGGAATATTGCTGCACACTAACAGCACCTTTCAAGGCAGGTGAAATTGCCGACCTAGAAAATGTACAGAGAACTTTCAAAGGCGGGGCATAACGGAGATAAAACACCTCAATTATTGGGAGCGCTTGAGGTTCCTAAACCTGTATTCCCTGGAACGCAGGAGGGAGAGATACATGATTATATACACCTGGAAAATCCTAGAGGGACTAGTAAACCCAACTTGCACACGAAAATCACCCATACGAAAGCAAAAGACTTGCAGACGATGCACCATCCCCCCAATGAAAAGCAGGGGGGTCACTAGCACGTTAAGAGACCATACAATAAGTGTCAGGGGCCCGAGACTGTTCAACTGCCTCCCAGCACACATAAGGGGGGTTACCAACAACCCCTGGCAGTCCTTCAAGCTGGCACTGGACAAGCACCTAAAGTCAGTTCCGGATCAGCCGGGCTGTGGCTCGTAAAGTTGGGTTTGCGTGCAGCCAGCAGCAACAGCCGGGTTTATCAGGCTCTGATCCACCAGGAGGCCTGGTCTCAGACCGGGCCGCGGGGCGTTGACCCCCGGGAACTCCTCCAGGTAAACTCCAGGTAAGTCCATAGTCATAGGTACTATCCTACTCGAGACTAATACCAAAAAAAACCACGGCGAACATAAAACCATAACTGAGGGAAAAGCTTTAGCCATAGTTTTTATCTTTGAAGTGCTTCCGAGATATTTACCCTACCAATTCAGTCTTAACAT
>NW_026474396.1:0-10623 GCF_026875155.1 Cherax quadricarinatus
CTGTCTTGCCCCACATTATTGTACAAGCGAGGGGGCCCATGTCCTTTCGCATGCTATTTATTAATTTTTAACAAGTCACTAGAAACTAGCACCTTCCCGAAAGTACTTAAGACGGCAAGGGTTAAACCAATACATAAAGGTGGTGACCCAACAGATTTAAACAACTATAGGCCAATATCAAACTTACCATTGCTATCCAAAATCTTGAGAAACTCGTGCACAGGAGACTATATTCATTCATAACGGCACAAAACATACTCAAGCCCTGCCAATTTGGATTCGGGAAAAATAAAAGCACTAATGATGCAATCAAAAATGCTAGATCTGCTTTACACAGCATTGGAAAATAAGGAATATCCACTAGGAATTTTATTGACCTAAGAAAAGCTTTTGACACAGTAGACCATGGCATCCTTTACTCTACAAACTTGACCATTATTGTATAAGGGGCCATGCGCTTGCATATTTCAAATCTTACCTTACTAATAGGTATCAGTATGTCACCATTAAAGACACAGCATCAACAACATGGCCACTTGATACTGGAGTTCCGCAGGGAAGTGTCTGTCCCTGCTCTTCCTCATATACATCAATGATCTTCCAAATGTATCCAAACACCTGAAACCCATTCTCTTTGCTGACGACATGACTTATGTCATCTCTCACCCTAATCTTGCCAGCCCCACACCATTGTTAACGAGGAGCTGATCAAAATATCGACTTGGATGACAGCCAATAAAATTATGTTTAACACTGACAAAACCTACTATATTATGTTTGGTAGCAGAGCAGGAGATGCACAAAATTAACATTAAGATTGACAACACTCTAATTACCAGACATAATGAGGGCAAATTCCTAGGCCTATACCTCGACAACAACCTGGCTTTCAGCTCCCATATCCAACACCTAACCAGAAAAGTATCCAAAACGGTTGGGATCCTCTCCAAGGTAAGATACTACATGCAGCAAAATGCCCTTCTCACACCTATACCACTCACTTATTTATCCATACCTCACCTATGCTATTTGTGCTTGGGGATCAGCTGCAGTAACACACCTAAAGCTAATAATAACCTAACAAAAAGCCGCACTAAGAATGATCACTAAATCCCATTCCCTGGCAACACACCCCCCACTCTTCATAGATCTAACTTTCTCCCTGTTCAGTACATCCACACTTACTACTGTGCAATTTACATCTACAGTACCTTAAATTCCAATATTAACCTTGACCTGAAATGCTTTCTTGATAATTGTGACAGAACCCACAGGCATAACACCAGACACAAACATCTCTACGACATTCCCCATGTCCGACTAAACCTTTACAAAATTCAATGTATGTCGAAGGCCCTAAAATCTGGAACACCCTACCTGAAAAACTCTAGAACTGCAGACACATTCATCACCTTCAAAACTACCATTAGAAAACATCTTATCTCCCTGATACACCCTGTCAACTAATTACACGAATACCACCTGGTCGTTCACACTTACACTCACTCACCCATTTGACCATAAACAGAAATATTAATCTCAATCTTAAAATAATAAATCCTAACTAGTCATGTGGAAATTATTTAATTTCTGAAGCTATAGTGCCTAATAAGTGTTTAATGTGTTGAGTTGGGTCAAATGTATTTGTATTTTGAATGGAACCAACTGGGTTCCCGCCGCGCCTGTGCAGATGTGCGGGGGGTATAGGTCGAGCTGGGGCACGGGGTGGCGGGTTTTTTTGAATTGAGGGAAGAGGCTGGGAAAGCATGGGACCAGGAAATTGGCGTTCACGGCGGCCTAAGGATTAATATAGGCCTCACTTTATAATAGGAAGTGTCCTAACTGTTCCTGATGAGGAGTGAGGGAACGTGATTTACGGGACCACCGTAATAAAGTGGTAAAATTAGTGACACTTGCATGTCGCCATGGAGTGTCCCAGGGAAAATACCTGTGATCTAATCCTCACTCATCGGTCTCAGATCTTAATGGAGTGACCTTAATGTGTTATATCATTATGAGACATTAAATCGTCTTGCGAATTGTAATGTAATCAGTGATAATAACACGAAGTTAAGGAATCGTTGAAGCGATATGAGCTGCCATTCCCAGAGTGTGTGTGCACATGTTTACCTCATTGTTCCTGTCTCGAGGATAGTGAAGTTTTTATGGAGTCACGACTTCTAAACCGGGAAAAAACCAACGGATACCTCATCCTGCTGGATAAGAACCGTGTCGGTGTAGCAGGACATCGAAATGAGATGGTGAATGGAGGAAATAAGGAGCATCAATCACCCACAGTTAAGTAACCCTTCTAGTTATAGCAGACTGATACTGGCCAGTTAGGTATGTCATAATTGGATAGGTTATGAGTGATCCAGCTACATCAAGTGACCACCAGAGAATATCTGGTAAGTGGTGAGATTATGTACAAGTGTTTTTCCTTGATGGATATATCCATGTGTAACCCCCCCCCACCTTCTTCAGTTACACTAATATAATCTATACAGTCCACAATTAAATTAGTAGTGCCGTACTTGTGAGTGCTATCCAATCTATACTGGTCTCGGATAGATATGAATAAGATTGTGAGGTCGAAGGCCCACCTCCAGTGACCAGGGGTGGTGAAGTTTTCTCACATATCTTCATGGGGTGACTACGGTAAACAATATAGGGTTTGTCTCCCAATGAGATTACTTGTATGTATATAAGGTTGAGGTACATACAGGTAATCACCCGTAGAAAATTTCCATAAGTCATAAGTTGGCCTGTGATACTCCAATACTGAAACTATGTACTGTGCCAAAACAAAAGCATTCACATTGCTAAACTCACAAACTAGTATTAAGTCACTTAGCCATAATACCAACTTACCTCATAATTTGTAATATTTTAAAATTAAGAATTAAACTAAGTCTTCCGAAATGCCTAGCCATGCTAGGTGTTCTAGTGGCACACTCTGTAATTATTATTTTAATACATGTAAAACCCACACAATAACCAAGTTCTGTAAACTCAGCATTGTAATCCTTATAGAAAATAAACTTTGAATTTGAATTTGAATTGCAACTTCAGTTTCACTAGCTAATGTACTTGGGCTCAGTGGCCTGTCATTTTCCCTTCTCGGCTTTCCCTGGGCTCTGCTGTGGTCTGTTAGGGCCTCCACATTATAGCTTAGCTCTTTCATTTACTACAGTCTCCACTGATACAGTTCTACATGCAGTTTTGCTCCTTCTTTCCCTACAGTCCCTTATTTGTGACTGAGGTAGCAGTCTCTGTTGTCAATCCCAAAATGTTCTTTAGTTCTTTAAGCTGTTTCAGATTTTTTAGTTCCTCTTCTAAACTCTGTATCCTGGTCTCTGCTGCTTTGATATGCACCTCCCACTTCCTGCTTTCCATATCTATCCTCTCTTCCATTCTCATGCTAAGTTCTTCTAGTTTCTTTTCCCATTCATGTTCCCTTTTATGAGCTCTGCTGCCCAATCTTCCTTTGCAGCTTCCTCCTCCTGTCCCTTGGTTTTTCTTGTTGCTCTCTGGCAACCCATTTTTGTTTTATCCTGATTGCCTCAGAGTGGGAAACCTATGTAATTCTGTGTGTTAGGTTAGTAGTGTGTATGTCAGAGTGTGGGGGGGGGAGGTAGAGGAGGAACTGTGGCTATGTGGGAGAGGAGTGGGGAAGGAGGGAGAAGCAAGTGGGTGAGTGGGAGAGGGAGAGGGGAAGGAGGGAGAGTTGGGGAGGGGGAGGGTGAAAGAGGGAGGGGAGGGATCAGGGGAAGGAGTGAGATGTCAGTGGGATGGGGGGGAGTGTATGTGTGAGTCTGGCTATGTGTGTGTGTGTTTTGGGGTGTGTGTGTGTGTGTGTCTCAGTAGTAGAACCATTTCCTAGAAAACCAGTTACCAGTAACCAGTGTACCAGTAGATGACTCACTACCAACCATCTCTGCGTGAATCACTGACTGTATTTATATTACTGCTGACCATAGCAGGATTTCAAAACACTCCCTCACCCATAGGCACTGTGAGGCAGTCAAGATAGGGAAGCAGAGAGAGGCAGGTCGGCCCGTTCAAATTCAAATTCAATTCAAAGTTTATTCTCTATAAGGATTACAATGCTGAGTTTACAGAAATTTGGTTATTGTGTGGTTTACATGTAGTAAAATAATGATTACAGAGTTTTACCACTAGAACACTTAGCATGGCTAGGCATTTTTGGGCAGACTTAGTTTTATTCTTAATTGTAAATATTACAAATTATGAGGTAAGTTGGTATTATGGCTAAGTGACTAAATACTAGTTTGTGGGGTTTAGCAATGTGAATGCTTTTGTTTTGGCAACAGTACATACTTTCTGTTATATTATACGTACTACCACCTATGTGAGTATTCTTACCCCATCCACGTTATCGAAACCCACACAACAAAAAGTGGCACCAGTGTGGGCGTGGATTTAAGGGTAAATTTTAGACGTTAGAAGACTGTGGGGTCCCGGCAGGTCAGAGGTGAACCGTCTCAGCCACCTCCAGCTAGCAGCTTACCCCCACCACACCACCCTGTGTACTCCAGCCTGCAAGCTGTTGCAGCTGTTTTTCAAGCTTCCTGGCTTAGTTCGTGTGCTAATTGCTTCAATCTCTGAGGGGTTGACCCGGATTTTGCAATTAAGCCAGCCAAGCCAGACTGTGGAAGTGAATGCTAGTCAGCCTGCCTCAGCCTACCATCCAGCCCGTCTCCTGTCATCCACCTGCTCCTTCATGCTGTGTGCATCATTACACGTCTTCCCGTCAGCCATTCTCGTGGGTTAAGCCAGTCAGCCAGCCCAGCTTCCTAACCCAGCTGAGAGAGAGAAGTAAGCCACGCAAGTTCCTCTGAAGTATTGTCTCATATATCGCTTGTGCTTGGATGCTGGTAAGAGTGGTCTTCATCATCCCTGTGGCATTGTGATTTAGTTAAGCCACCTTGTGCGTGGTGAGAAGTGCGTGGCAGTGAGAGCACACAGGGCCAGCTTGTTCCGCTGCCCCCACCACCACAACCACCACCACCACCACCCGCCACCCACCTCATCTACCTGTGGGTTTTTTCTTTTTCCACCCTTGTACTGGGTCCTAGTACTGTTTTGGCTCACATAATTGGTCAAGAGATTGTAGCTGAGCACCAACGATAAAGCCAGTTATGTGAGTTCACCTAGAAAGCGCATTTCTTCCGACGACAGTGTGAGTGTAGGAGGCGTCATCACCGCACAGGACGTCTTCCCCTCATCACCAGTCACTCGTCTACTACTCCAGACTCCAGTGAAAATTTTCTGTTTAGAGACATTTTTCTTGCATTTAAAGACATTTGCATGTGTGAGACATTTATAGTGAATTTCTTGTGTACTCTAAGCCTTGTGTTCTCAGTGTAGACTCCGTGTTTCTTTGACTCGTTATTTTTGCAATATTTTTCCGTGTTATCACTAATCTCACAATTTTTTACCTGTGTTTTTTTTTTGCTACTCTCTGTCTGTAGTAAGTATTATTGTGTAGTGTACCAGTCACTCCGTGTGAAGTAATTCATTCATTTTTTTTTTGTATTCTTTCAGAATTGTATTCTCCAGTATTTGTCATTGTATTTCATGCAGTGATATTCACCCCAGTATACTAAATTATCCATTTATTTCTATGTGTAAACCTTTTTTCGTATGTCAGCAGTGTCTCATTCCCTGATTCTTTTCGCAGACTTGTGTACCATTATTTTTGCCAGCAATTTTTGTCGTATCAGTCACAGCAAGATTTTGTTGCAAGAATATACTAAAAAAAAAATGAATACGTGATTATGTGTTGTGTGCCCCGCCACTTGTAAGTGTTGTGTGCCCCGCCACTTGTAAGTGTTGTGTGCCCCGCCACTTGTAAGTGTTGTGTGCCCCGCCACTTGTAAGTGTTGTGTGCCCCGCCACTTGTAAGTGTTACACTTCCAGTTTTGTTTCTTGTTTTATTTTTATTCATATTTTTCATATTTCTTTGAACAAATTCACTCTTAGTGTAATTTCAATTTCTTTTTAACGTAAAGTGTTTTCTTTACTCTGTTTGAGTAAATTGTTTTGTCTAATTTACAATTAAGAGTTAAGTGTTCATCAGTTTTTCTTCATATTTTTATTTTTTATTATTTAACCTACATTTTCCCAGTGTAACTTTATTACTGCAGTGATTATTTCTACACCTTATTTTGTTGCACTTGTTCTGCAGTGAATTATTTTGTTGCACTTGTTTTTCAGTGAATTATTTTCTTTTATTGATATTTTTATGCATTATTATTCTCAGTTCATTATTGTTTGAGTCTTGTTTTTCATTTTATTATTTTTCCTCATGTTGTCTTTGCATTATATTTTAATTTTGTTTATGCATTCTTAGAAAATATTTAAATTTCCCAGCTATCTCTCTTTGCATACAATTTAGTGATTTTATTTTATGCTTTTTACATTGATTTACAATTTTATTAGTTAATTTCTTTATTAGCAAGAGTACAGACAGCTCATTTTGCATTTAATTCAGTCTCCAGTAATATTTTTACTTGTAAATTTCAATGTAATTTTTATCTTGGCCAACAGTCCCTTACATTGAGTTGTTCTTCCTCTTGCAGTGTATCTTAGACATTTTTTTTATTACTTCTGCAGAATTAGTTGCATCTCTTTAGCATTTTATATCATTTTTATTGTTCGTTATTTTTGCTTTATTTGTTCTCGTGCAACTTCTTTGCCATTATGTCTCATATACCGCCAAGCAGTGAGGCCTGAGTGGTTGAGGGGAGAGGACGTGTGTGTTGAGTGAGGTCCTAGACCTTCTATATCAGAACTGCTTGTCTCACCCGACTGATAACTCATCATGCAACAAATAT
Source organism: Cherax quadricarinatus (assembly GCF_026875155.1). Lineage (NCBI taxonomy): Eukaryota > Metazoa > Arthropoda > Malacostraca > Decapoda > Parastacidae > Cherax > Cherax quadricarinatus. The sequence goes on from NW_026474396.1 coordinate 6,861, forward strand.
CGTTGGAGCGCAGCTGATTTGCTGCTGGAACTCTTATGTGTGAACTGTGACCAGTGATATACCTAGTGAAACACAAACGTTGATTTGAAGTGGCTGTAGGAGGCCTTCCTTAACTCCCCCTCGCCTACCTCCCCTCCTTCCTTGATTTGGAACTCAGCCATTCGCCTCTATTTACTTATGGTCTAGAGGCGGTTTTTGCCAGACCACATAAATGCTTGAGTGCCCGTGTCAGTCCTCTGTGCCGCACTCCACTCATCTTACGAATATGTCTCCTCTGTGCCTACCTGCCTGCTACAAGCAAATATCCCAGTGGTTGACACAGGCTTAGCAAGCACATTCAAGCAAGCTTGAAAGCAGCACTCCAAGCTAGCCAGGACAAGCTAAGGCAGCCTGCAGTTACAGCTGCTGCTGGCATACCAGTGTTTCCTGTAGTGGCTTAGTTAAGAACAATTTAACGAGCATTGCAGTACTAACTTTTTAAGTTGGACATGCCAGAGGTTCACCTATAAACATAGTAAGTTTGTGCTGAAGTGCATTCACCACAGAGTGAACATTCGTCTGTCATACGTGTGCTAGAAGTGTTAAGTGCTGCAGGCTTGTTGTAACTATTTGCACGAGTGGATTTCACTGACTTAGGACATTGTGCTACCATCAGTACCTACGTAGGCTTAAAATGAGTGAGGAATGTCTGGCCTGCTGGGTGACCTTGAAAATGGCACTATAAGACCCACATGCCACTTACACCCATACTGTGTGTGTCTAGTGAGGTGAATGTCCCTTCCTCGACTTTCCTATTCACTGGTATTCCTTAGCTCGTCGCCATTATCTACATATGGGATAAGGGCGAGTTTAGCCGATCCAGGCTAAACAACACTCCAAGCCAGCCAGTGAAGGCCAAGTTACACTGTAGTTACATCTGTTCTGAATCCCAGAATGCCTTTGTGAACGTTCTACAGTGTTCCGGCCGTACCTTCGGTGTTGTGAGAACTCTTGTGTGTGAGTTGTGACTAGAGATATACCTAGTGAAACACTGGAATTAGTTTTCCGTTTTGAAAGGCTAGTACCTGGTAACTCCTTTGGAGACGGCTTAACTGTAACAAGCCAGAGGTTCATCTATAAACATAACAAGTTTGTGCTGATTTGTTTGTCCACAGAGTGAAAATTTGTCTGTCATTCCTAGACACATGTGTTAGCTGTGTTAAGTGCTGCGGGTTTGGAGTAATTAACGAGTAGTGCAATACTGGTAACTCTCGAGACGACTGTGGCCCCGTGAATGACCTTGAAAATCGCACTGCGACCCGCAGGCCGTAGTGGCCTGCGGGTCGCAGTGCCTGTGTCTAGCGAGGTGAATATCCCTTCCTTGTCCTTTCTATTCACAGGTATCCTTTAGCCCATCGCCAGTGTGAAACTCCTGTCAGCTATGAGTATAGCTGATGGTGTTGACGTAGATGATGGTGAAGGCAGATTTGAAACATATTTTAGTAAACAGGCTCGGAAAAAAGAACGAGGCTTCCAGAGAAAGCTTGCTGAAAGCAATACAGTGGGTGCACACCCTCCCAAAGCTGTCAGGTCAGATTTCCCTAACAACACTGATCAAGAGACCATGTGTAACTGGTTTTTCGAAGCTAGTATAGACAACGTAGAGAAAACGATCAAGTTTGTCCACGATGAGGATAACTACGTCTTTGTGCCTAATGAATCAGCATTTATAGACAAACTTCTCACTCGCGAATATGCCAACATCAAACTCCGAGCAGCCCCACCAAGGGCACATAAAGTGCTTATTGTCATCTACAACGTCAACAAGCACTTGAATCCTCAATATCTGGCGTCAGAGCAAGTTGCAAGCCCTCGTCGACTTTCCAACGGTCTGATATTAGCTGAGTGGACTGGCCAGGGGACTCTGCCACGCTATATTCACTCCCGCACAGCCCTCAACAGACGCTATTAATTGCATTGTACAGACTCCTCAACGTCGATGTTATAAGTGTCAACGCTGGGGCCTCATTGCCAGGAAATGCCCATCTAAGTCACACTGGTGTGCAGTGTGTGCCAATGCTCATCCTTCTGAATGGTGTTATGATATGATCAAACAGCAACAGACTGTTGCTAAACAATGTATCAATTGTAAGACCTCAGGAGTCACAGCAGCTCATGCTGACTGCAGTGTGAGGGCTGATCGCATCGCAGCCAACCGCACTTCACCCTGTCCCCCTCATAATGACCCCCCAGGACTACCAGGTACCAAATTCAAAGTTTATTCTCTATAAGGATTACAATGCTGAGTTTACAGGAATTTGGTTATTGTGTGGTTTACATGTAGTAAAATAGTGACTACAGAGTGTACCACTAGAACGCTTAGCATGGCTAGGCATTTCGGGCAGACTTAGTTTTATTCTTAATTGTAAAATATTACAAATTATGAGGTAAGTTGGTATTATGGCTAAGTGACTAAATACTAGTTTGTGAGTTTAGCAATGTGAATGCTTTTGTTTTGGCACAGTACATAGTTTCAGTATTGGAGTATCACAGGATTCATTATTTTAAGATTGAGATTAATATTTCTGTTTATGGTCAAATGAGTGAGTGTAAGTGTGAACCACCAGGTGGTATTCGTGTAGTTAGTTGACGGGGTGTATCAGGGAGATAAGATGTTTTCTAATGGTAATTTTGAAGGTGATGAATGTGTCTGCAGTTCTAGAGTTCTCAGGTAGGGTATTCCAGATTTTAGGGCCTTTGACATACATTGAATTTTTGTAAAGGTTTAGTCGGACACGGGGAATGTCATAGAGATGTTTGTGTCTGGTGTTATGCCTGTGGGTTCTGTCACAACTATCAAGAAAGCATTTTAGGTCAAGGTTGATATTAGAGTCTAAGGCCCTGTAGATGTAGATTGCACAGTAGTAAGTGTGGATGTACTGAACAGGGAGTAAGTTTATGTCTATGAAGAGCGGGGGGGGGGGTGTTGCCAGGGATGGGATTTAGTGATTAATCTTACTGCAGCTTTTTGTTGGGTTATTATTGGCTTTAGGTGTGTTGCTGCAGTTGATCCCCAAGCACAGATAGCATAGGTGAGGTATGGATATATAAGTGAACGGTATAGTGTGAGAAGGGCAGTTTGCAGCACGTAGTATCGTATCTTGGAGAGGATCCCTACCGTTTTGGATACTTTTTTGGTTATATGCCGGATATGGGTGCTGAAATTCAGGTTGTTGTCAAGGTATAAGCCTAGGAATTTGCCTCCATTATTTCTGGTAATTAGCATGTTGTCAATCTTAATGTTAATTTGTGCATCTACTGCTCTGCTACCAAACATAATACAGTAGGATTTGTCAGTGTTAAGCGTAAGTTTATTGGCTGTCATCCAAGTCGATATTTTGATCAGCTCCTCATTCACAATGGTGTTGAGGGTGGCAAGATTAGGGTGAGAGATGACATAAGTCATGTCGTCAGCAAAGAGAATGGGTTTCAGGTGTTGGGATACGTTTGGAAGGTCATTGATGTATATGAGGAAGAGCAGGGGACCAAGGACACTTCCCTGCGGAACTCCAGTATCAAGTGGCCGTGTTGCTGATGCTGTGTCTTTAATGGTGACATACTGATACCTATTAGTAATGTAAGATTTGAAATAAGCAAGCACATGGCCTCTTATACCGTAATGATCAAGTTTGTGGAGTAGGATGTCGTGGTCTACTGTGTCAAAAGCTTTTCTTAGGTCAATAAAAATTCTAGTGAACATTCCTTATTTTCCAATGCGTTAAAG